>CABFVX010002553.1:24482-49923 GCA_902151425.1 Timema shepardi | reverse complement strand
ACTCACAGGAATTAGACGAGTAGTATGGTTGTAATACTCACAGGAAAGAGTGACGAGTAGTATGGTTGTAATACTCACAGGAATCAGATGAGTAGTATGGTTGTAACACTCACAGGAATCAGACGAGTAGTATGGTTGTAATACTCACAGGAATCAGATGAGTAGTATGGTTGTAACACTCACAGTAATCAGATGAGTAGTATAGTTGTAATACTCACAGGAATCAGATGAGTAGGAAATGCCTCCACCAGCTTTTGACGCAACCACACAAAATCGTTGTAGCGCCTTCGCGCAACGTATTCCATGTCGTCAAACTCGGCCCGCGATGTCTGTGGAAGATAGTTTATGTCAATGGCGGGAAAACATGTCGTCTATCAATCAACTTTCAGTCTGTCTGAATAATTCATATTGAAGCTGATAGATGGAGCCACTAGTTTTTATTATTACTTAGTACCGCATATTACTACCCGTTCGGCTTACACGCTTATGTACTAATATTATTATTTAGCACCAAATATTAACTACCCGTTCGGCTTACACGCTCATGTACTAATATTATTATTTAGCACCAAATATTAACTACCCGTTCGGCTTACACGCTTATGTACTAATATTATTATTTAGCACCAAATATTAACTACCCGTTCAGCTTACACGCTCATGTACTAATATTATTATTTAGCACCAAATATTACTACCCGTTCGGCTTACACGCTCATGTACTAATCACACTAGTGGTTTTAGGGATTAGGGCGGTTATATTTATAAGAAGTGTACCAGCATTTGTGTGAAGGTAGAGTAGAAAACCAATTTAGAAAAACCACCCTCCGTACACCCGACCGAGATTCGAACCTCGATCTCCCCATTATCGTCGGTCTAGTCCACTGCGAGAGTAGCGCATTAGATCGCGCGGCCACCGAAGTAGTTGGCTACTAGTTCAATGCTGTACTGTGATCATGAATAAAGTAATAAATGAATAGCTAAAATATTTGTCATATAAGAAGAGTATTTGAGTATAAAAAATGGCCGCAGCGCTGGGGATGGGTTAGTTGACATCGCTGCCACTAGACAGACACAATGGTTGCTTCTTAAACAAAATTGCTCATTACTATTCAGTCCTTTGATAAAATTATTGGTGACCTGGCGGTCTAGGGGTAAGGTGTCAGACTTCTATGCTGGCGGCCGGGGTTCAATCCTCGGTCCCGGCACAGATTTATCTTATTACCAAACCCTTCCTTCACCTCTGACAAGACATCTTGTGAATGTGGGGAATGCCAGGCCTCCACCGTGGTTCGGATCCCAGGTTAAACTGTAGGTCCTCCATTTCATCTCACAATCACCCTACCATTACACATTAGTGTGAGTGCGTATAACTCGGACGGGTAGTAAGACGCGGTGCTAATAATAATATTCACGTTTAGGTAGGTCTCATCTTGTATTTAGTATTGGGACGTACAGGTGTGCTAACTCTGACTATGAAACTGGCCCTTAAACTCCATGTTTCAAATTAAGAAATATTTGATTTATTTTGCCAAAAAAAACCCAGAAAGATTGTATCCGAATAGTCACTAAGGATGCCTATGCACCTTTCTCGAGGTCTTGGTCACCATGGATACAAAGATTACCAGTCATGAGCTGTTCTCGTGGTGTCGGTTGCTAAGTTGGCAATTGTTTCAGTATTATCATTTCGTCTGCTAGAGAAATGACTTACTTCTTCCGACATTTGTTGTTAGAATAATTTGATGCAGTATTCGCTATAAAAAAGCGTGAAAAGTGTAAAGTCCTCAAGACTGCATCAAGTCTAGGAATCAAGGGCCCGACTAGGGAGCCTTGGACTATCCGGCTACAGCTAGAATCCCGCCATTCTTGGGTTCTTATCCCACCCAAATTACGGAAAGGTATTGAAAACATAAAACATGATCTATTTAAATCAAGAACTACTTGGTCCGGGATAGTTTGCCACTTATAATTAAGGGGCATTAAAAGAGTTGAATAAATAATAATTTTAACCCTCCGTTGGTCGAGCCTCATCTTGTAAATCCGTTGGTCGAGGGTGAGCGCCGTACTCCTCGTCAATTTGTTAATGTCCAATACGTGTTATATTCATATGATTTCCACACATCATCTCTTTCTCACATATAGTTAGTTCTTACTTTAAGTAGACGATCATTTGTGTAACGCGCTAATGTGTCTTCTAACACGTTATCTGGGGGGGCGGGAGGATACCCCAAATTCATAAACAGTTTTAGTGTGTCAAGCAGTTCTCGAGCAACTCCAGGAAGATGCATGAAGATGTTTCTTAATNTGTCATCCCCAGACACTTCATAATTACCGTCATGTTCACTGTTGGCTGGTTGGTCTACGTCTGAATCTTAGGAATTGTCTTCGTCAAGTGAAATATTGAGGTATTTGTACGAGTCATCTAACAGACATTTATTAATTTTACCTTCCTGATCCATTTTCAATCAAAAAATCACATTAAATAATAAAAAATAAAAATATACTAGAGTAAGATTTTAAAATTAAATAATAACATGATTGGTCGAAAGTGAGCGCTGCACTCACTAATACGACAACGTTCACTCAACGGCGATATGACAAAGACCAAAGGTTTCGCTTCATCTTTTATAAACCGTGCCCCCCCTCCAAACCTTCTAACGGGCAGATATACCAGGATTAATCGCTCCTACGCTGTTTCATCGCAAATGTCAGATGAATAAATAAAAAAAAAGTAGTGAGTGCTGCGCTCACCCCTAAACCGACGAAGGGTAAGTTCTAGAAGAAAGTAAGTAAAAACCAATAGAAAATGATGGAAAATGTTACTTACCCTTGTATGGATCCGAAACGTTATGTAGGTTTCGAGAGTATCGAGGTGCTTTTGAGGATTATCTACTTTAACTTGTAAATCGCGAGTATCAAATGTAAACTCTGATAAATCTTGGTCTGGAAGAGTAGAAAAACTGTCAATGGAAGGAGAGACAACCTAGAAAGTATGTGTCACTATTAGAGTTGTATTTTCACCTGTTGAAGAAAATCTACATAAAAAAAACCTTAAGAAATAAATTATATATAGAGCTGGAGAAGTTGAGGTATGAGTTGGTTATAATTGTATAGTAACATTACCATTGATCCGTCAAATGAAGTACTATGATTGGACATTTTATCCATTTCGTTGCTATCTTGATTAGTACTAAATGGTGGTTTACATTCTGAAGAAACTTCTAATACAGCTGTTTCGTGTACTTCCGCCATTTGTTTAACTGGCAGCATGGATCAAGTAATAACTTGATTGTGCATTCAAAATCCATAGTCGCAAACGTCAAACTTGTAAAAGATATAGTTCTAGCGCTAGTGAATAAACCTTGCTGTTTAATGTGTGGCCTTGTTTCGATGCTCAACCTTACTCTCTTATTTATGGAATTACCCGTAGTGGTAGTGAGACAGACAATAGTACATCGTCCGGTAAATTTACCCTGGTCACTGACCATAAACCATTGTTGTATTTGTTGTCCCCCCAAGAAAGGTATTCCAGAGATGGCAGCAGCTAATATACATCGGTTGGCGCTGTTACTGTCCTCATATGGGTATGAGTTGGAGTATAGAAAAGGGTAAGGGATTGTTGAAGGGAGGTGTTGTCACAATTGCCAGATGGTGATAAGAATATGTTAGATGAAGATATAAATCCTACTTTTGCATTTTTGGAGGAGCTACCAATATGTAGTGAGGGGATTCTGAAAGTATATAGGAAGGATTTTTATCTTAGTAAAAGAGTAGACTAGACACTACATGGTTGTACGTTCAAGGTGGAGCCAGGATTGATGACTTTTTTCCAGAAGCGACATGACATCTCCATTGAAGACGGGTGTCTTCTCTGAGGGAATCAAGTGGTGGTCCCAGAGATGTATCGTCAGATCATTTTTTTAAATGTTGCACGAAGAACACCCCGGAATGTGTAAGATGAAAGCGTCATCCCAAGGGTATAAGTGGTGGCCAGGAATAGACACGCAAATTGAAGAAATATCCAAGATATGTTCCATTTGTCAGGAGACTCAAGATGCTGCTCCAAGAGTACAGTTGCAACAGTGGAGTCACTGAGAATATGGCAGAGAGTTCATGTTGATTTCGAAAAATTGGAGGGAACAAAAAAACTTAGTGTTAGTCGACGCTCATTCGAAATAAACAGAGGTGTTCCCCATGTCTACTACAACATCACAAACAATAGATAAACTAAGGACATGTTTTGCAGCCTATAGTATGCCGGAGAATCTAGTGTCCGATCCAGGTCCACAGTTTGTTTTAGATGAAATGAAAGATTTTCTGCGAGTAAATGGTGTGATGCACATGGTATTAACACCTTATCATCCCTGGCAGAGCTATTTCTTGGATTCGGACCGAGAACTCGGTTGTCAATGTTGAAGCCTCATCTGGCGGCAAGGATGGCGTAAAAGAAAGTAAAAGTGGAAATAAATTGGAGTAGAAAGCGGGATCACCTCGTACATTTGAAGAAGGTCAAGTAGTTTTAATTTAAAATGGTTCAAGGAGAAATTAAAACATGGATGCCAGGGAAAACAATAAGGATATAAGTCCTGTTACCTATTTAGCTAGGGTGGTAACTAAGGTGAGGTTTGTGCAAGCGGATCACTTGCGTGATTTAATGTTAGATATTGGGACGGAAGCCCTGTTGGTACAAAAACTAGGAGCTAACGACCCTGTGGAAGGAGTGCTTTTGCCTTTAGCAGAAGATAATTCAAAACAATAAATTTATAATGAGCAAATAGATGAGCCGTCTCCGGAGTAACCACCTATCAATTTTCCCGGTGTCTTGGAATCGCCTCGGTCATGCACTCCTCTGGCTGTGATACAAACTTCTCAGATAAGGAAGCCTCCGAGGAAGCTGGATCTGTAATGATCCAACCACCCCTCTATTCCTGAGGACTGAAAGTGAGATAGAGAAGAGTTTGTAAATTAGATTAGGTAGGTTAAGTAGCACTGTGAATAATGATGTAAATTGTAAGAAGAGACAAGGTCAATCTCTTGAAAGGGAAAATTGTGGTATTTGAGAATAATAAGAAGTAGTGAATCAGGAAACGAAACCAATTATCTATTTACAAAGGCTGGCAGCCTGACACATTCCAGAAAGTGTGAGAGAAGAGAAACCAGGAAAATTGTTACTTGTAGTGGCCGAGCTTTTGGATAGTAAGAGTGTCTGTATTTGGTGCAATATCCACTTGTAAATATTGCATCCCGTGGAGGATAGAACAATTTATTTGTGTCGAACACGTGATTTAAGCACAAATACAATCACTTGTATACATGATAAAGGGACGATTCGAAAATTATGATTGATTGTATCGTATATGTTGAGACTTAGAAGTTTATTAAAGGATTCTAGGCTGTGTATGGAGCTCAATGTTGAACAGATCCCTTCCTAGTGATCTCAGTAGTTGAATTAAGTAGGAATTTTGTGAGGAAGTAGCACTAAAATAATAATCAAGTAAGAATGAAAGTGGAAAATTTCAGAATAAAAGTGTGGTAGTGCAATATGAAAAATTGCTAGGCGAAAAATTAACTTTACATGAGCATGAGTGGAATATTTAATCAAATGCTACGGATATAAAAAGTTGTTGGAATATAATAAAAGAGGCTGTACTTGAGTGTGTGTGAAAGATGTTTGTGGATCTGTGGTAGTGGAAACTTTAAAAAGAGATGCATAGTGGAGTGAACAGGCTAAAGAAGTTGTGAAATAAAATAAATACATATACAAACGAAGGATTTATGTGAAGAGTGAAATAGAATGTAATAAGTTGTGGGACATGTATAAATAGAAAAAGATTAATGCAAACAAATTAATGAAGGAGAGTAAAGAGCAAATGAGACTAAAAGAGGAGAAAGAATTCAGAATAATTATTAAGGAAATAAGAAACTGTTTTGGAAGTGGGTGAAGAGAAAAACAACAAGGAGCGTATGGAAAGACTTACGGAGTTCCGAATAAACGTGGAAAGATTATATGGGTAGAAAGTAGTATAAAAGAGTGATGGTGGGAGTATTTGCAGTAATTGTATGTCAGAAACTAATAAAAGTAGTAGAAAAGGGGAAATGTTATGGTGAGTGAAAGAATTAACAAGGCCGGTGTGTTAAAAGCTATGAAAGTGTTAAAAAAAATAATGGCAAGACTATGGGCGTTATTAAAATCACAAGTGAAATGTTAACGTATGGGGCATGGTACTACTCGCCAGATTGTGTATGTGAGTTGTTCATCGTGTGTGCTTGGATTTCGAATATTCCTAAAAACTGAAAGAATGCTGTCATTTTTACTTTGTACAAATACAAAGGCAGTAAGATTAAAAGTAAGTATTCTAGCGCAATTATTAGTTAAAGTAAGGCAAAGTTTTTGGGAGGGTTTTAATTTAGAGGGTGCGTGAAAAAAACTGTGGACAAGATTTGGTGTGTGCAATTTGGTTTAATTCCAGGTAGAAGTTGCTTGGACCAGATATTTGCATTTCAACAAGTTATTTAGAAATGTAGGGCAGTAAGAAAGAAAGTTTATTGTGCATTTATCAATCTGGAGAACGATCACGAGAATATTAATATGTTATGAAATGTTCCAACAGATTAGGCATATGATGTGGATGCATGATTGTATATAGGCAAGTTTTCACGATTGTCTTGATTACGTCTTGGTATATAGAGTGTTTTCGACCAAGTGGTTCTGACCAAGGTAGAGTGCGAAAAAGATGTTGAGATGTTTTTCTTAAACAAAAATAGTGTTTGGGGTAGAGTTGATCTAACATCTGGTATGATAATTTGTGTAATCCTACTACATAAACTGCAAATTGACGGAAAATATTTATTTCTTCATCTACAATCTTTTAACATGGATTGTTTAAATAATGACGGCTTGAGAAGGCACATTATTAAATCAAAACGGGACACGTTCACAATGAAAGTCCTAATCTGTAGGCAATAGTGTCTACTGTACCGGTAATGTTATATACAGGAGTTGTTTAAACTTTTTTCTGACGTCACAGCACTGTATAGTGAATGTCATTTCAGGCTTTTCCTCATACCCCCTTGAAGGTATCAGAACTCTGAAGGTTCCAAAAATATCATTCACTAAGTTGAGTGAGATAATTTTGGTAAGTTTTCTTAATAGTATCTTAATTACTAAGGAAGAAAGCTTGAATTTTTAATAATTAATGGAATAGCAAAAGCCTAATAATTATAATAGAATAAATGCTATCGAATTGAAAAACTCTAATGTATAAATACGGTGATTTGAAACTATTATCAAGAATGTTTATATTGTTTATTTTAAAGATGTGTTTAAATAAATACTCCTATTATTTTGCACAATTAAGAAATATGAATGAAATGTCACGTACTTTGGTGTTCGCATGGTCTAACGCGCTAATCATGCAGTAGACTAGACTACCTGTGATGGGGATATCGAGGCTTGAATGTCGGTTGGGTGTATGAGGATGGTTTTACCAAAACATATTTCCACTATCACCTCCACAAAAATGTGGTTACACTGCCTCTTCGTATAACCATCCTAGTTACTAAATTTATTAATTACTGGTCCTTTAGTATGTGTAGTTAATGTTATAAAATCAAAGTATCATTATATATATATATATTAGGAAAACCCTGGCTAGTGATGTTCTTCTTGGGAGCAGGCCAAGTGATAGACAACAAAGTGGTCGACACGAGAGGACAAAGTGGTAACAGCAAACTGCTAGACACGAAGAAACGACACGGACCAAGTGATCGACACGAGCTGGACAATGTGATAGACAACCAACTGGTAGACAAAATGAAAACAATTATTTGGAAGGCTGGGTGGGTCAAGTGGCCGACACGACTTGGACCAACTGCTAGACAAGCTCAAGTATAGGAGTACAAAGTGATAGATAACCAAGTGGTCGACACGAGAGGACCAACTGCTCGGCAAACTTTGATATAATCCAGTTAAGAGTGGGCTAAGTGACAGAACAGTTAATTCAAATCCTAAATAACACTGTTTGCTAGGTCTAAGGGCCAGTTTCATAGTCAAACTTAGTACGCCTCAAGTGCGGCGCTACACTAAATACAAGACGACACCTACCTAAACTCGAATGGAATGGGCCGTTCTCGCATAGGAAACTGGCCCGTTCCATTCTAGTTTAGGTAGGTGCCGTCATGAACTTAGTGTAGCGCCGCACTTGAGGCGTACTAAATTTGACTATGAAACTGGCCCTAAGTATTGTCTGACCTCCTAAATAACACTATGCTAGGTGTAATTATTGTTTGACCTCCTAAATAACACTGTTTGCTAGGTGTAGGCTACCCTTATTTGCATGGTGGGAGAGTGAAGACCATTTATGAAAAACTACCCTCAATACACCCAACCGAGATTCTAACCCCGATCTTCCTGTCATCGGCAGTCTAGTCTATTGCGAGTGAGATGCCTTAGAACATGCTACCCCTGAAGCGGGTTATATAGAAACAGAACAAGAGGAATGAGGGGTGGTGGGGAGCGGAAAAATGTTCAAAAATGCACCTACCTTTTCAAACGCGTGAGCTACATACTAGTAAAATATTTATACTAGCTTTCTTGACTTGATTTAAAAACAAGTTCACACACTTTAGATTTACAATCTTGCAAAATGACAGTAACATTATTATTTGGTGAACTGTACTCGATTCAACATAGTACATACACAGTATCTAGTAAAATACACCAAATGTAGGCCAATATCCGCATCGAAATAACTTCTGCTCTTTTAAAAACCTTTAGCAATGCTCATATTTAAATAGTAAATTTAAAATAACTTTGTTGAGTATTTTATTTGCCGATATTAATTGCATTTGACAGTTTGTAACAACCATACACTCATACCGTTTGTCACGCGGTCTAATAAGGTTTTAGAGTAGTTTGAACAAGAGTAATCATTCCGACTGAGTGGATTGGGCTGATAGTTACCACCCTTGTGGTTTTTACATCTAACTTTTACACTAATGCGGGATTATTCCATCATAACTTAGCTTCTTATTCTAACCCATTAATAAACCTGGTGCTAACGCAACATCAACAAAATGTTCTTAGCTTCGATGGTTGATGGTCTAAGGCGTCATTCTCAAAATAGACTGGACTGTCAATGACGGGGATATCAGGCTTCAAATCCGGCCGGGTGTACGGAGGGTGATATTTAATTAATGGTTTACATTCTCCCTACATGCAAATGAGAGTACAAATCTTATAATAACAACATTTATTCTTTAATCCATTAGTGCAATTAGATTTTTTTTGTAGCACTGTGTCTTACCACCTGTTCGGGTTATACGCTTATTTACTAATTACATTAATGTGTTGAGAATGAGGAAGATTAAATTTATATATAGTGCACCTGAATTTGCGTGGTGGCAGAGTGGAAAACCTTTTAAGAAAAATCACCCTCACTGTACCGGATGGGAATCGAACCCTGATCATAAGCTACCAACTTAGTTTCTGGCAGTTGCTCTTTTATATAATATTTTATTTCATCTTGTTAGTTCTTAAAGTATGATTTTTACCATTTATAACAAAAGGTTTGTCTCCTTTCCTCAGATACGATAACTCGTTTCATTCAGAGAAACATTCTTTATTTTCAGATACCATATTGTATGTATCAAAACCTATTATTTATTCGAAATGATAACTAAACTAGTGTTAGAAAATATATTTTAAAGAGTGCAATGTGTAAGTATATTATTAAAATTAAAAACACGATGGTTTAAGTTTATACACATATAAGTGGACCTCACCGTTTTGGGCTAGTTAAATCTTGGGTGTCGGGAGGGCAGCAATTTCTGGGAGGATCCAGACCATCCTTATACCCAACTTTCTAAGCCCATATTTATAAATTTATTAGTTTTGAAATAACTTCTCTGTCACTTGAACCACTCTTAACTGGATTCATTTCGATGTTTGTTCTCTCGTGTCGATCGCTTGGCTGTCTATCACTTTGTCCTCTTATATGGGAGCTTGTCTATCACATGGTCCAGCTCGTGTCGATCACTTGGTCCATGTCATTTATGGGTGTCTAGCAGTTGGTCTGTTTACAGATTTGTTCTCTCGTGTCGATCGCTTGGTTGTCTATCACTTTGTACTCCTATACTTGAGCTTGTCTAGCAGTTGGTCCAAGTCGTGTCGGCCACTTGACCCACCCAGCCTTCCAATTTTTTTTATAGCTTGTCGAGCAGTTTGTTGTCTAGCAGTTTGTATGGTGCCCTTCTTCATATACTTTTAACAAAACTGTGATGATTAGAATGATCTGTGATTCTGTGTTGCTGTTATTGTTACTATTTGTTTTCGTCACACACCAAACCAGTAATGTGATAATTTATTTATAAAGTTTTAGGTTATTTGCTTATTAGTACTTTATAAATATGGATAGCGAATTTACATTAGATGAGAATTTTATAGTTGACGAAGAAGAACTAAACTCGGTTATATTTAATGATGTACACCCAGTGACTTGGTTGAACGATGACGACATTGATGTTAACACGTTTTTCCATAGAGTAGACTCTGACCAAATTATTTATCAAACGAAAAAGAAAAGATGTAAAATGATCGGGAAGTATGTAATGGGGGATTTATTAGGTGAAGGTAGTTATGGTAAAGTCAAAGAAATGCTCGACTCGGAAACTCTTTGTAGAAGAGCTGTAAAGATATTAAAGAAAAGAAAACTTAGAAGGATTCCAAATGGAGAGCAAAATGTTCAAAGGTAAGGTATTTTTTTGTGGATAACACGCTTCTCTCTACTATGAAAATAGCTGCTATCTTTGTCTAATAACATAACAAATTTATTTATATTTTTATATGCTAGGCCTACACATAACAAGAATAGCCTACATTGATAAAAAAAACCTCTTCCAAGTATCAATCAGGTTTATTACACAAAATATAATAACCGGTACATTTTAAGTCGATTTTTTCAAATAAAATATTACTATTTTATAATTAGCCTATATTTTACATGTATAGTATAAAGACAGCACATCCATTAGAAAGGGTGAAACAAAGTAGCCAAATAATTGACTTTATTCTGCTGCATGGTGGATAAAACGTCTTATTCGTGAACGTCTGCCTCATCTCAAACATTACAAATAGTAATTAACTCAGTAGGGTGACCTGGTGGTCTAGGGGTAAGGTGTCGGACTTCCGTGCTGGGGGTCCGGGGTTCAATCCTCGGTCCTGACACAGATTTATCTGATTACCAAACCCTTCCTTCACCTCTGACAAGACATCTTGTGAATGTGGGGAATGCCAGGCCTCCACCGTGGTTCGGATTCCACGTTAAACTGTAGGTCCTCCATTTCATCTCACAATCACCCTACCATTACACATTAGCGGACACCAATTTTAACATTTTGATGATATTGTACCTACATTTTAATAAAACTTAAAAGTTGGATTGTAAGGCGTATGAAGACGGGCCTAGCAAGTCGGTGGTGGAAAATATGTTTTGAATAAAAAACTGACCACAGGCGGGAAACGGTAGTGGATGTATAGAAAAGATGGATTCTAATTGTTTGGTTCAGTGATTAGGCTACTTCACTCGGGCGTAGGCCCTTCCCACATGACACCACCACTGGAGTAACCACATACAACCAAACCATACCCGACCCACCTTGCACATCTACCATTGGACGGGATAGTTATTATAATCAACATTTAAAATACAGTCTACATAAATACAATTTTAGGAATTATTTCTTTGTTCTTTAAAATATGCATCATCTACTTTTGTATGATTACAACGGTTTCCCACTATTTAAACTTGATCATTAATTTGACTCGTACTTTAAAAATCACCCAGTAGAAACAAATTATATTATGTTAATCAGGTTTACTACCTATTAGTTTATATAAGTGAATATTTAAATATTATTTCTTTGGTATTTGATAGTTGTAGAGTAGGCACAATATTTTTAATCATTGATTAAACAATAATACGTATATATATATATATATATCTGTTAAACAGGGTGTCTACCATCCGGGAAAACGGGAATTAGCCGGGAATTTGGTAAATCACAATAAAAATCCGGGAAAATGATATTTTACTCAAAATATGAAATACAATAATCAGTAAATTATGTCATTTTTTTGCTTGTAGCTGTGTAATATATTTTTAATTCCTAGTAAACAATTTTAATACAAATTTTAAAATATATTATTATTATAAAAAAAAATAGAAAAACAAGGGAGGAGTGGGGGGCGAGTTAAAAGGATGTGACATACTTTTTTAGTCGGGAATTTTAGGAAATGATCAGGGAAAAGGTCGGGGATTTCATTGGTTAAGTTTAGTAGACACCATGTTAAAGGAAATGTACTCCTTAAGTACAAGCACGTAACAGTGTATATGTACATACCATACCAAAAATATCTTTTTGCCTTAAGTTAATTTGGGATGAATGTTAATAAATATTGTTGGTATCATGGGTCTACAATGTTTCTCTATCGTGACAATCATTAGACAGGTTTTCATCCCGAGAGCCTCTCAATGTTTTAATACAGGTAATAATGAATTGTACATTCTATTGTTGGAAGGGAATGAGACTGGACACGGAGATGTGACACGTAACAACAAGGACACTTGTACACCCTGTTCCAGGGAGATCAAGCTACTACGGCTGTTGAAACACAAGAACGTGATAAGCCTGGTGGACGTGTTGTACATCGAGGAGAAACAGAAGATGTACATGGTGCTGGAATATTGCGTGGGAGGACTCCAGGATATGCTGGAGAGCACGCCCCTCAACAAGTTCCCCCTCTGGCAGGCACACGGGTCATTATCTCTAATACATACCATTAAACCTGTGTGCGAATCCCAGCATTTTACATTTAGAGACGAATCCCAATCTTGGCAAACCAGCTCGCATCTGAATATTATGCTAGAAATAAAACATCAAATTCGAATTGATTATTTTATTTTGAAACTGTTTCAAATCCAAAACAAATAACATATTCTTAGGAGTCTTTGAACATATTTTCAACTTAATCCTAAGTCAAAGTAAACAAAGCCTCATGACTAACTTATGAAAGGTTATAAACAAAATAAATTACTATTTTTTTTTATAATGGTTTGCTGTTTAAGTCCATATAAAGTTGAAATTATTCTTAAGTATGGGTGACCTGGCGGTCTAAGGGTGAGGTGTCAGACTTCTGTGCTGGCGGCCGGGGTTCAATCCTCGGTCCTGACACAGATTTATCTGATTACCAAACCCTTCCTTCACCTCTGACAAGACATCTTGTGAATGTGGGGAATGCCAGGCCTCCACCGTGGTTCGGATCCCACGTTAAACTGTAGGTTCTCCATTTCATCTCACAATCACCCTACCATTACACATTAGCGTAAGTGCATATAACCCGGACGGGTAGTAAGACGCGGTAATAATTATAATCTTAAGTATGAAAAGATTTTAATTTCGAACTAAACCCACCGAAGCCGAATCTTAAATTTACTTAGATTCAAAATTTTGAATCCACCATGAATCTTTCTAATAATAAGACTTGAAAGCCTGAATCGAATCCAAATCTTAACAAGACTCGAGTTTAGATTCAAAATTTTGAAGATTCGCATAGGCTTACATACCATAATTAGAGCTTGTAAGTTACGCGTCCGCTTGGTAGGACTCGAGTCGACACTAGCAACTTGTTTGTTGTTTGTACAAGAACGTCAATCATTGTTCTTGTCAGAAATATACTTTAAACAAGTGGCGTCACTCTTGTGTGGACTTATTGGGTGAACTGAGCACGGTTTTCCACTCTCCCTCCACACAAATGTCAGTACACTTCCACTAAATTAATTCAAACTTTTCTGTCCCTAATCCATTTAGCATAATAATAACATAAGGGAATCAAACCCGGGACCTTTGGCTTAGTACACCACTGCTCTAACAACTGAGCTATCCAGGATTTGTCCCGTGCCCAGGGTCATTCTTCACTCATATTTTAGGGCAGAGTCTGTGATGGTTGTGTGAAAATTGTCAGCTACAAATGTGTGATCCATTAATATCTCGAGCTTTCAGATATCTCAGCCCCCATCGACTTGGTAGTTGGATTTTGCTGCCAATAGTACAATTACAATTGTACATGGGCATTTATACAATTGTTTATACAATATACCATTGTTACTTTTTATTAGAGTGTGTTGGCCCACTCCCCAAAAAGTTTGCTCATCACTGGTCCAAACCACGGATAAAGCAGTATTAATCAAAATGTTATCTGGCAATGACCTTGTATAAAATGAATGGAAGCTATTATTATTGCGTTTTTTTTTCAACTGGGAATTTTAGGAGCAGTTTTAACGTCCATGAATGTAGTTATAAGTGTAGCCTTAAAATGTAGCCCATGTGTTTGGCACAAATCCTGTGTTAACCATGTATTTTAGTTATATTTCATATGATTTAAGTTCTTATCAAAAACATTTGAGGTCTTCAGGGAAGGGGTTCAAATACGTTCATTTTTATAACTTATTTTCGGCCATTAAGATATTGAGAGTATAGGGTAGTTACTAAAGGATTAGATTTATATTGTGTTGTGAATTCCTTAATATTTAATAAATCATGAATTATGCCTTACACCGTGATATAATGGAAGGAATGGTATATTTAACATACTACACTTGATTGAGTCAATTATAACAGGAGTATATCTTGAATGATCAACAAATAGTATTAGTATTATATTATAAATAAAGTCCTCCTCGAGCGTCACAAGGTTCACCCGAGTCCTACCGGACAAGAGTCTCCGGTTTGGTCGGTCCGACCCTGCTTCACACCTCGGTTGGACCGCTATTTACTCGTCATTACCTTCCTACATTTCTTCACCTTGTTTCAATTTGCACCAATGGGAACGTGGCAAATTCAAACTGTGAAGAAAGTACTCTGAGCTTTTTTTGTTTCCCCTTCCTGACGACTCAGTTTCATCATCTTGTTGCCCCCCCCCCAGGAAAAGGAGACAAATCAACTGTCGTCTAAATATTCAAATATTACAAATAAAAATGTTCTTCTCAAGGAATAAGTTCTATCATAGGTTTTTAACTTGTTTTGCTCCGTCTGCTCAATTTGGTCGCTTGTCCTTTGTGGCTCACCAAGTAGGGGTTATGTTTGTCAGGGGGAGGGTGTCTGAGGTGCGCCTAGTTGGTACCTCTCCTGTGTTTATAGACGTCTCGGTGGCTGTTGTTGGCTCAGACAGCCGGTCGACAGTGAACCAAGTGAGATCAGGTTCTAGGGACGAGGCTTGGGATATGAGCTCACGCAAATATTGGCATTGACAGATGCCATATGAGTGATCATAATGGGAGTAGGAATCCACCCATCACAATAAATGCCAATGTCAAACCCTAAGGACAAGGTTGCAGTCGGTAAGGCTCAGCAGACTTAAGGGGGGATAGTGTAGCTAGAATCTAAAGGGTGGGCGAGGTTGTGAGGGACGAGAGTTCCACAGGTTTCTGAAGACTGCATACTGGGTAGCACAGAGTGTTCAGTTCTCATTACTACCCCATGATTGTCCGGGGGGGAGTAAGGATGGATGTGTGTTCTGGAACGTGGAGGGAAGGCAGAGGGCAACCTGTATTGTGTAGTTGTAAGACTATCGTACAATTAAGTCCTGTTAATTATTAAATGTATTTGTATTATAATGTTATATAATTCTAATACAACGTGAGCTGTCTACATTATTTAACAAATATTTAAACAAAATATAATAGAGTGGTATCACTACTTGAGTGGACGAGTGTGTGATGAGTGTAACTGGGACAAGGTGACGCTGTTAGTCTTTCTATAGCATTACTTTTTCAAAGTTTCGTGGTAGGTAACACTTGCTCACACATATATGATGATGCAAACATGGTGAAAACCTTCTGGGAATGAGACATCAAATTTTGGGAACTTGATTTCAATAAGGACTTGTAGAACTCAAGTTTTGGGACGTTTTGAAACAACTGCTTCAATCGAGTGTTACGTTGCAATTCATTCAATTCAAGCCGAGTGTCGTGGATGGTTTAAATATTATTTAATCTCTGGTCACTAATAATAGAAATAAAAACAAACCAGTGTGAAATGCATTTTCTCTTTGTTTTTTTTCCTCATTTTTAATACACTTTCTTGATCAAAATTTGGACTCCTTTCTTGGGCCATACGTTGCCCATCACTGGTTTAAGCGATAATAAATTAATGGTGTAAGAAAAGAATTGTATCTGCTCGTCACCATTCTAATGTATTGTCTGTAAGGCTGTCGATATTATATCGATGCAGATACTTCACATAGTCAAGACTTCAACCTGACCGGGATTTGAAGTGGATAAGCCATCAGGAATGACTAGCAACATGCAGTCATTGATGAATATAAATGTCAATTAATACCTGATAAAATATCTACATCTTCCTACATATTTGAAGCCAATAATTAGCTTTAATTAGCTAATTTATAAAGAGTAAATGTTATCACATTAGTTCCAGAGTTTGAAATAAAACTGAGTTTTTAAGCCTTTATTCAAGAATCAAAGATTTGTCTAAAATGTATTGATTTTCTTGTTATGACTCCTTACTATAAACTTAAATAAAAAGAGTCAATTTAATTACAATCTATATCCCTAAACACCCCCCCTTTGAAATTTAATTTGAGCTAAGGGTTGACTGTATGCTCCTGTTGATTCTGAGTCAGTTTTTACCGTTGCAGGTATTTCTGCCAACTTATAGACGGGTTGGAATATCTTCACAGCAAAGGAATCATCCACAAAGACATCAAACCAGGGAACCTCTTACTCACACTAGACGGAACATTAAAAATTTCAGATCTTGGAGTCGCTGAGGTACTAGAAATTGTTTGCTTTCTAATGTGTGTTATGTATATAGGATTTCAACTCTAATCTCAACCTCACTTTTTGACAAGATGTTGTGGGCTTTTTCTATGTGAAATTGCCAAATTTGAGAATATCAATGTGCCCTTAGATTTAAGATTTTCTTTTAATACTTTTTTCCTCTCTAGGTATATGCAAGCTAAAGCTAAAATATATATATTTTTATTTCTCTGTGATTAATGCCCCTTGGCACCATTTTAAAAATAATTTGCCTCATACTAAATGAGTTACTCCAATTTGGGTTATAATTACTTAAAATATTCATAACTTTACTATTTATTTAACCGTTATTGTTCATTTTTGTGTCATTAAAGATTATGTTTAGTTGGTACTTTAGAACAATTCAAAAACAGACAAATATGATATGTAATATTTTATGATTGTTTTAGTTTTATTAAATATTATATTCACTCCGCTTACCCTGGAATGTCTTACCCTGTTGGATGACCCTAGTAAGCGTAATACCTTACAGGGTAGACAGAGGGTCGTGGTGACCTGGCGGTCTAGGGGTAAGGTGTCAGACTTTTGTGCTGGCGGCCGGGGTTCAATCCTCGGTCCCGGCACAGATTTATCTGATTACCAAACCCTTCCTTCACCTCTGACTAGACATCTTGTGAATGTGGAGAATGCCAGGCCTCCACCGTGGTTCGGATCCCACGTTAAACTGTAGGTCCTCCATTTCATCTCACAATCACCCTACCATTACACATTAGTGTGAGTGCGTATAACCCGAACGGGTAGTAAGACGCGGTGCTAATAATAATAATAATAATAATAATAATAATAATAATAATAATAATAATAATAATAAACAGAGGGTACAGTGAAATACCCAATTTGAAATAGTCATTACCAATACTCACTTTGTTAGGGGTAAGGAAAAACTATCTAATAAAGTATATTAGCTAAAATTTTGTAACCCAACTATTTCAATTAAAATACACTTGTATCATTGCAAAAAAAAAATCTTGTTTTATTATAAGATTGTAATAAATGTAAGTGTGCCGATTGTTGTTCTATTGTTTAGGCACTGGACATGTTCGCGGAGGACGACACTTGCACGTCCGGGCAAGGCTCCCCGGCATTCCAACCCCCAGAGATTGCCAATGGCCACGAAAAGTTCTCAGGGTTCAAAGTTGACATCTGGAGCAGTGGGGTAACTTTGTAAGATGTGTTTAATCTCAAGTTCGCAACAACATATTTGAAATATTGAACCGCCATGTATTGGTGTTGCACATAATACTCTTATCTACCCTGTATAACCATTGTATACCTGCTTCACCTGCAGGTCTTATCATTTCCACAGTTAGTTAGTCCACACCCTGTGCTTTAGCTTGTTAAATCCTCTTTAATGCTTCTTTTTTTAACTTCTTTACCTATGGGAACTCTTTCCTTCTCTTCTATTTCTTCTCCTCCTCTTGTTTTATTCTCGTCAATTTCCTCTTCTGGTTGAACATCTCAAACTATTTCATCCGTCATTTCTCTCTCCTCCTGTTTCTTACCCGGCTATATAATACATTCTTTATTCCATTTACGTCTCTTGCCAATATTTCTGTCTATTTTTGCACCCAATGCTTTCTCGCTTCTCGTTCCACTCCTTTCTTCTTCTCCCCTATTCCTCTGTTTCCTCATCCCTATTCTTAAATCTCCTTCTGAATGCTTTATTCAGTGAGGTGGACTGGATAGAACTCTCAAGATAGGGATAGGGTCTAATGAGGACTGGATAGAACTCTCAAGATAGGGATAGGTGGTGTACCTTTGTAAGTGCGGTGATGAACTTTTGAGTTCCTACTGCCAGAGAGTAAGTATGAATCGTGATTGACTCCAATAGTCTAACCTGGCCATTGAATATAAATATTTATTAACAACACTTGGCCAGGTACTTAAAATCTTGTGGCTTTTTCAACACACCTTTTACAAAACATTTAAATCCAAAATTATTTGTTTATAGTCTCACAACCAGGGTAAACGCCTTTTTAAAAATTGGGGAAAATATATTTTTTCGTCCGGAATGCCCCTGTAATTTTAATCTACTGTTAAGTAACCACGCAAATATACTTATTAAATAAAACCAACGGTAATCGCTTTTTTTCCCTCTGTTCTTTATTAGGAAAGTTGGACTCATCTTTTTATAGGTCTATTAGGTGACCTGGCGGTCTAGGGGTAAGGTGTCAGACTTCTATGCTGGTGGCCGGAGTTCAATCCTCGGTCCCGACACAGATCTATCTGATTACCAAACCCTTCCTTCACCTCTGACAAGACATCTTGTGAATGTGGGGAATACCAGGCCTCCACCGTGGTTCGGATCCCAAGTTAAACTGTAGGTCCTCCATTTCATCTCACAATCACCCTACCATTACACATTAGCGTAAGTGCGTATAACCAGAACGGGTAGTAAGACGCGGTGATAATAATAATAATATAGGTCTAGTTTTTCAGAAATTAGAAGTATTGAATGTATTAATTCCTATGATAATTTGTTCCAGGTACAATATCACAACAGGTGTTTACCCGTTTGAAGGTGACAACATATATAGGTTATTTGAAAATATAGGCAAAGGAGAGTTCACTATTCCAGATGAGATTGAGAATCCTCTCCGTAGCTTGCTGGAAGGGATGCTACAAAAGGATTCTGAGAAGAGGTACTCTTTGCTACAGATCAGACAAAACGCGTGAGTAAAATATTATAACATCGAGCAACACCAAACATCACATGGCTATACTGTGAGCCAAAGTTAAAACGTGACTGTCTGCGTTGCGAATGATTTTGTTCCAATGTGAATCAGATAATTGCTGGTTTTGCTTATCTCTACATATAATTTTACCTCGGAGCAGAGTTGATTCTATCTTAGAGTTTAGTAAATTATTAATAATTTTTAAACTCTTATTTTATAATAAAGGAAATTGATAAAACTAATGAAAAAGGCAAAATAAACTACTAAGAGTAAATTTAATGAAGAAAGCCCACATAGGGAAAGAGGAAAATGTGGGAAGAATCCAATGCACAAAGGTGACATCTCTCTTGAGTACATTTGGCCAGTGTCTGCTCAGCTAACCTTTGAAAGCTTGTTATTTCTATTGTGAACGCAGTTGGTTCAACCTCAAGCCGCCAGAGAGCCTCGACTTTGTACCTGTGCCCCCGTTGAGAGGTGACGAGTTCCACACCATGACAGTGCTACCATATCTCATGGAGTTCCACTACAGGGACGACCCCAACTCCACAGAATATATCACAGAGCATCAGCTCCAAGGTTGGTGGGAAGACCTTTTATATAGACTTGTGTAGTTGGCAGAGGAATGACAAACTTGCATCAATATAATTAATTAAAATAAATAAGTGTATCAGTTATTTATGACATTATATATATGACAAATGAAATAGTATCTGTCATTGGCACAAAGCTTCAATTTACGTTTTATAAAGTCACTTTTAAATATTTTCAGTCTCACTTAAATTCTACAATTTTAAAGATTCAAAGATTGTAAATTGAATTTGAGATTCAAAAGAAAATATTTATTCAATAAAAAAGGAAATTATTCATTCACATAACCAACAGACTCCAGCAAAATGTATGAAAAGTCGTAGTGGTGGTGGCAGCAATAAAAGGTTTGGGTAATTCATTTTGTCAGCCATTTTGTTTTGAAGTTAAATTTGTATTATTAGTTAATCATGGTCTGTCTAATTTTTAAATGTGTTTTTGAACCAGTATAGAGAACTATTTGTTGTAGAGATTATTTTATATATATATCCCAAACTATAAACGAAATTTCGCCTGGAAAACATGAATTTTGTTTTAAAATAAGAATATTATTAAGACTTTGTGAGAAAACTATGATTTAGTGTATTTATTGTTTTAGTTTGTAAACTCAAAACTATGTAATTTTTTTAAACTTGAAACAAGTTATAAAGCTTTCAAAACTGATTTTTCAAACGTTTTGTGAAAACACGGCTCTTTATCTTAATCATTGGCTACCAATCGCGGGGCAATCAATTCAAAATCATAATAATTGGCGGCCCAACGTGGGGCAATCAATTCAATATCATAATAAAAGTTGATGTCCCTACTAATTATGTTTATTTATCAATACATACTTATAGGCTTATTTTAAGACTAATTTGTTCATTCATTACTATTGCATTACATTTTATTATGTTCACTACTTAAAAACATAAACACATAATCTAATACCAAATAATCCCCCCCCATGCTATTTTAGAACTATTGTTTTGCATTAACAAGATAAATAACATAAATTGACACTTTTTATAAAAATATGTTATTTTCATTTAAATAAATTAATTCTATTGTTATTTCAAATATAGTTGTATCTTAAATATTTTACAATTTTTTTTCCACCTAAGAAACTTTAATTCCAATGCCTATTTAATTTTGAGTTTTATATCAACTCTCTTGGTCTTGTTTTCATTTTAAAAACAGTTAAAACATAGATTTTTTTAAAAATATTAAAACATATTTAATTTTTAAATACACATTAAAGTTTTAAAATGAAATGTTCATTTTGCTACCCAGAATCTTTCTGAGAAATTCGACATATCTCGAGTTAAAACTTACAGACTATTACAAATCAATTTGTAATTTTAAACACTTTTTTATTCAAATCTTGTTTGGTGAATATGCACATTTACAATGTATGCTAGGTATTAATTTGTAATGCTGGTGATTTGCAGAAGAATGCAAGCTACAAGAGCTGGATGCCCACACCTCTATAGTTCCCATCGAGCGCAGACACTCTAGTATTGTTGGCGGCAACAAGCGTCGCTGGCGACGACCGATCTCCTGTATCAGTGTGAAGAAATTCCCCTCTTGCAAGCAATCGTGATGCTCACGTGAGTTCACACCGTCACGATTACCATCTAACGTTATTATTTAACTACAAACAATCATGGTTTGTGTGGGCCGATGCGATTGCAAATTTTGGCACAATAATCAGCATTTTGAACCCATCTGAACTTTGTAAGCGGGAAGCCAGGTAGAGATGTCTCTCCAGTTTTAAGCTTAGTGAGGGGAGTGGGGTAATACATATATATGACACATCTCTATAAAGAAAACCTCTTTTTCACTGTATGAGGTAATAATATGCCTTTTATGTGTTCTTTACCAATTTCCTTTTTCTCCCCTTTTGTGATCATTTCTCCTCTTTTAGGAAGTTGCGTTGCGCGTTTCACACTCCTCCCTGATGAGTTCCGATAGAATGAAACCTGGGTCGGGGGATTGGGCGGTGACGATCAATTTTCTTTAAGAGGAAACCATTACCTCTTTGTCCATTGGCAGCAGTGTAAAGTGTGAATTGTGTTCTTCTTTTCATTGTAAAGTCCATATTGTGTTCATCCCCCTTTTCTATGTTTCTATCCACCTTTCCTTTACCTTCTTCCAAATATAATACAATTACCTCATAAAGTGAAAAGAGGTTTTCCTTATTGAGTTATATCATAAATTAGAATTGTATTATTATCATTTTTATTAAATATGGGACAGAACATTTTTTTCTTAAATTGTGCCTTGGGTACATATTGTAAAACATTGTATTGTTGTTTCAGAAAGAACATTTCTTTCTAGACATGAACTTCTCACCGACTACAAGATTTTCAAACCCTAATTTATGTTTTTGATACTAAATTATACGTTGTAAAATAAATAAATCAAAATTAGGTTTTCTATATATTTGTAACATGTACTATATATGCTACTGAGGTTGAAAGGGGTTTTACCAAACTCAAACCATATTGAAATCTTGTGATACAAAGTGAACTGTAATCACACCATCAATGTTAGTTTTCACTCATTTACCCTGCATATTTTAAATCTCTACTAAACTTTGTTTTATATTCGGAAGAAGGTATAGGAAAGGGGGACGGACACAATATGGCTTTTACAATGAAAAGAAGAACACACTTTACACTGCTGCCAATGGACAAAGAGGTAATGGTTGTCTCTTAAAGAAAATTGATCGCCACCGCCCAATCCCCCGTCCCAGGTTTCATTCTATCGGAACTCATCAGGGAGGAGTGTGAAACGCGCAACGCAACTTCCTAAAAGAGAAAAAAAAAACACAAAAGGGGAGAAAAAGGAAAATGGTAAAGAAAGATAGGACACATAGATAGGAACATGTAACTTTGCTGTGAAAGTTTTTAGGCCACTTGTTCAAGTGTTATGATGTGTTCCACCAAATGTAAACAAAAATAGCGGCCTCTTCAACCAGAGCTAGTCATTCTCAGGAGCTATTAGTGAGAGATTTTGCTCATCATTAATAACCAGTGAAATATATTTTAATCACATCTAATTAAGAGGTTAATAAACTATTTTAGTAAAATCTATTCATACCCTGAGTACGTGTATTCTTGTTATATTATTTTTAACGCATCTCTAAATATATTAAGATAAAAAATATACATTGTAAGTTATCTAAATGTATTAATTTGTTTTAGTTGAATGATCTGTGTTTAAAAAATGAAAGCCTACATTAGACACTTGGTAAGTAAACTCTTCTTTCAAATTAATAGTAATTTTCAGTTGTTGGCATGTTATAAAACGAATCACACATAAAAAACACTGATCTTAGGTTAGGCCCGGATAGAAAAACACACTTCTTTCTTCATTAGAAGAGAAACGTTGAACTACATGTTTCTAGAATGGTTTGAAACATACAACTGAAAACTTGCAGTGGTGCCAAATCGATGTAACTAAATATGGTTTTAAAAGAAGAAGAAAAATAGCTTGCTTAGAATTAGTAATTAAAAATATCTTTAAAACTAATAGGGACTATACTTGAAATATGAAATAATTATTTTTTTATCCCACATTTAAACCAGGAGGTAGTTTGGATTTGGTCCATTGCCTAAATCGAGAGTTGTTGCGAGTGGCTGTAAGGAATGGAGGGGTAGCAGGACTCTCAGTCCTTATTGTTGGTGTTAGCACGGGAAGGAACTGGTTCATCTAGATCCTTGTGGTTGGTGTCGTAACGGTAGAGGTCCTGTTGTGAGTCCAACAGAACTTACACTGGAGTTGGACGTGTTGCTAGTCATAATGACCTTGGATGGGGTATTGTCTAACAGAACTTACACTGGAGTTGGACGTGTTGCAGTCATAATGACCTTGGACGGGGCATTGCTTCTCGATGTTCTTACTATTGAAGGTCTCGCAGTCTGGTTTCATACACGGGTTGTGAACATTTTGTTGGGGTAATAGAAGGTTGTGGAGAAGAAAAAGAGATTCTCTGCAGTCCTGGTAATGAAAGGTGTGTCATCAGAAGTCTGAGATGGCTCTGGAGAGCTGAGTACCGATGAGAGTCGAAGGGTTCCCTCTTTCTAGGAAATCTGAGAAAGTTTATTGCAATACTGAGTGAGGTCAGCACCGTCTGGCGCTAACGGCCGGGCAGGGGAGAGAGTTCTTAGTGTAAGAAGGTACCAATACGGTTATGGTTATTTTATTGCCTGATATGTGTGGCTTAAAACAAAGAAATCCTAGAATTGTAACTATACCCAGTCCCTCTACACTATTAGACCAATGATTGATTGGGTGTTCTATTTGAAAATATTGGTAGTTAATTAGTTTTGTGATAATTTGATGTTACATCTTTTATTGGTATCTTTAACTGCCACCTTTTTTTCAAGTTTTATGTCTTTTCAAAATATGTGACGTCTAGTCTACTTGGTCATGTGTGCTCTTGTATAATACATGATTAATCAAATGTACAAAAATCAAAGAAAGAAAAATGTTTATCTTGTGACAAATCTAAGTAGAAATACTTCCATTACTAACTTGTTCTGTAAATAATATATTTAAATACTGTTAAGTGTTATTAGTTTAGCTTTTAAATAATTTATTTTTAGGTGTGTTTGTATATATCATGTTATATTACCATAAGTCTTAAGAACTTATAAAACACCATAGTAGTATCATGTAAATATTTAAAAAAAAAAATTCAACTCCTGTTATGTTACAAATATATCCAGTTTTCTAAAAAGAATTGTGTACAATTTATTCATTCATATTTTATTTATCTTAAATATATAAAATAAAATCCTGGAATATTTAAGAATGTCAAATTTTAGTAAAAATTCAAATATTTAAAATCTAAAAACTTTTACTCAGGAAATTGACTCAAAACAAATTTCTTGATAAAGATCTATAAATGAAAGTTCCTAAATGACCAACCGTAATGCTGGACGTGCAGGCCCGCCCGCCTAGGGAAAGAGGAAAAATGTGGGAAGAATCCAATACATGTTCGATGTTTTGTTACTTAACCAGTATCTTTGCATTGCGTCTTTGTCCGAGACTGTACATGGGACTCGTTTAGTCACAACATTATCAACCTACTTCTCTTCGACCAGAAGGTACATAAGAAGTAATCATTTATTGTCAGATAGTGTCATAGTTGATGCTAACACGGAACATTAAATAAAACACATAACTACAGATCGAACCTACCCATGACTGGCAACCGAGAAACATCTGGGGAAACACTGTATCCCGCATCTGCGATTGTAGACGTGAGTCGCGCCAAGGGAATTGTACCTTTGGGGGGGG
>CABFVX010002553.1:0-14490 GCA_902151425.1 Timema shepardi | reverse complement strand
CCCCCCCATTTTTAGAAGAGGAAAAATAATGTGTTCGTCACTTACTTATGAGATTTGTTTGTTCCTACTTTCCATCTATTTACTGTCTCATCCTAGTAGTTCTCCGCCGTGCGGTACTTTCCAAAGCAAGGCGCAGCACAATGTTGACAACAGCAAATGGTCTCTTTTCTAATTTTGTGTGAGGCTCACACTACACACTTTTTCTTGAGCGAGCCCCGAGAAGGGGTCATTGGATTTGTGAAGAGAAGGTGTCTCGCTGTTAGCCGTAAAGGTGTATCAATGGCGGACCTACCTAGGTTTTTTGGTTGCACTTCCGTTTGAGAGGGTAATTCTCTGCTAGGGATGGAGCTGTAACTGTGAATCTTTATTACCTATTTTAGAAAATAGTGCACGAGCGTTGAAACCTTCAATATCAAGAAGATGACGAAACATTTTGATGTCATATTTTTCAGCCTTTTCCTTGCAAATGATCGGCAAAATCTACCCCACCCGTTCCTCTAGCGTACTCCACACAAACTACTGGTTTGAACGCCACACCACCATCTTTATTTTTCACAATCACTACGTCATTGTCACACATACATCTCACTTGTCTTTACACTTTAGAACCACACGTTTGTTCCTATCATCTTCTTCTTCTTCTGAGACACACTTATCATCATCATCAGTCACTTGAAATAAAATACTCATCACTTTCGCTCCCTTCTGATTCAATAAGGATCTGTTTGATGTTTATTGTTACCACTAATAGAAGTCATGACAAAAAAAAAACAAATATAAGTATTTACAAACCACTGTCAAAATTGAAAGAGGTTTGCTCCCTTTATAATATTAAAAAAAAGAAAAGTAGTTCAAAATGTTCCCAACAAATGGGGCTAAATGTTAAAATAAATGAAACGCCCAAAAGAAGTTGATGCAATTTGAAATAGCTCGATGCTTATAAGCAGTTGACACTATCTGCGAAGTTATCTTGCCGCTTATACGAGGTTCACGGTTCACGCAGTTAACAGGTTGAGCAGGTTATCAGTTGATCCCAGTGCAGAAGCATGAGTAACACATCTTGTCTCATCTTTGTCGTCGTCATCAGTTCCCATTGGCTCCCCTTGAGCACATCCTACCATTCCAACACTTCATAGCCCGGTTCCGTTCGCTCAACTTCAGACCACTATGTGATGCCATTGCATTCAACATTTTCGCAGAGCAGCAGGTAAATTAGCTTCTGAAAAGTTGTCATCTTCGAAACCCAGATAGTCCTCAACCTTGATTTCGGAAAATATTTTTTTCACGATTTGCTTAGTGTCGTTGGTTCTATCATGTGCCGATATTTCGCAAATAACATCTAACAAAGTTGAATGTTTCCAGAATGTTCTAAGGTGATGTGGTAATGTGCTTCTGGAGAAATCTGCCCCTGTACAGTTGTTTCATTGTCGCAATGACGCCTTGGTCCATGGGTTGGATTAAGGCCGTCACATTAGGTGGCAAATACTTGACCATCGTCAAGACTTGAGGATAGCAGCAGCTGGACGGGAGGAAGCGCCGTCTTCTCCGACAAACCTTCAGCCCAAGTGCTCTCGCAGCTGTGGCACAAAGTGATGGTCGAACCAGGTTTTGAAAACTGTCCTGGCCAGCCACGCCTCTTTCTGGTTGAAGAAACTCACCGGCAAGTTTTATTTCTCAGTTCCTTGAAAGAATGTGGCTTCTTTGCTTTGCCCATGACATAAAACTTGATTCTGTGTGACCCAGCGACATTCGCACAACACATTGTGTTTAACCTTTCTCCGCTGGATTTGTGGCCAAATGCTAATGTCCTTGTTGGGAAACACTTTCAATCTAACCCACTTTCGTCAGCGTTTTAAAATGTCTCCAGCTGTTGGTTTTCATCTGTAACAAACTCCCGGAGATTAATCTGCGACTTGCTGAACACCACTCAGACTTTCACCTTGAATAGCAATCTCCCAAATGTAGGGCCGCTGTTTGAACCGAGTTAGCAAGCCTGACGATGCATTGAATTCGCTTTCCATTCCCAGTGCTTCAAAAAATGTTGGGCTTGTTTGGCACCCACTGCGCCCGACACAGCCGTATCTAGTTCTTCATATGATGACAGTTCACTTGTCGAATCTGCACTGCTAGCATAATTTACTAGGCCCTGATCGGTGGTTCCTCCAGTTTCAGATGTAACCGAGAGATGTTTTATAGAACACCCTCCTTGCAGTTTATTTATTATTTCAAGCTTTTGTTGTAATGTTAACCAGAAACAGAAGTTGACATTTTTCTGGCAGTAAATGTGTGTAGCTACTCATTAACGAAAATGTGCTGTACTAGAACATCGAGGAATGCAGAGAGTGGAGCGGTTATTTGTGTCACGTCACACCGGTTGTTCTCCTCTGCCGCCCGCCCTTTCACACACTCTTGCATATCCCCGCCTCCCTTCCTCCCCTCTTGTATAAACTGTTTCTCTCTCTCTGGACGTTATCTCCTCTCTGGGGTTTTATTGAGTACAACAATCGGTAACCCTGTATTTTCCATCAACGCCCCAGCTGTTGGCGATGCCGCGGTTAAGCCACAAAGCGGATAATCTACCCGTGTATAAGTGGAAGTTTACCGTATGAGATATTTTTTTTAAAAAAAAGGTTGTTTTTGTTATTTTTATATGTGTTTTAAAGTATTGTGATGAAATTTTTAAATAAAAAATTATGTTTTTTATAGCGAAAATTCAAATATTCTAATAAGGCAATCGTGGACTTTAGTTAATATATGAGTAAAGTACACGACTGTGTTTGTATAAAAGGTGACACGTTATGTTCCCCTTACCAACATGAGGCAAGCGAGAAAGTATCTGGAGACGTCCTCCGTGGGCCTCGTCGCCATCAGCCGCTCGAAGCTAAGTTTACTGTCGGCGGGGAACGCCGCCAGCACCCGGCTCTCAAACTCGTCGATGTTGAAGTTGTCGCGAGTGTGGGCGTGGATCAGTAAGGGGGTCACGTACTGCTCCCACTTCTCCACCCGCTGGTACATCTCCTCCCTCCTTCTCGCCTGCTTGCACCAGAGAAAGATGTCATCTTACAGATTCATTGATATTTAAATACTCAAAGTAAGAGTTTGTCGCTTTTGATCTGCACCGGGCAGTCGATGATAAATAATAAGACAGTTAAAATGGCCGATAAGTTACGAAAATTAAAGATCTGGCTTCAAAACAAATGTCAGCTCCGACTTCCGCTTCCAAAAAAAAAATTCCGGCTTTTGACAGTAACGAAGCTTTGCGAATAAAAATATTGAGAGCCAAAATACACAATTTATAATTAGTTAGTTCTATCCTGAGCTGTTGTATATATTAAAAATTAATAATCATATGAAAAAAACACACAATTAATTCAATTAAAAGCTATGATGGTCGTGTGCTTTATCTGAATAAAACAAAATATTACGAGCAAATGTGCACTGAAACATTTTCCAAGTGGCTTTAGTACATTTATTTGTATAAATAACCAAAATATAATATTTTGTCAAGCATAAAACAATTAACAAAAACTATTCAAACTTTGTTTCGACTTGAAGAACATTTCATATTCAATTTACATTAATAAAACTAACGAAGTCCGGTATATTGCGAGGGATCTTTGACATTAAATATTAAAGTAAAAATAAAATGTAGCATTTTATTTAAAGGATTTCAAAAATCTCTTTGTCATCATTGAGAGCTCCCGATTAATTTTGTCAACTCTTGCCGCTACTATAAAGATTGATCTTTTAGTGGTTTAAGTTTAGTCCTATTGAGAGTCGTCTCGAAATCTGGCTCAGTCGGAAGGCCACTCACACTAGGTTTATTTATTACCACTTACATTATACAGGATTTACTCCCAAGGAATAGTTAAAACAAACACCAATATACATACATTCTTATTTATCATTAATTTTTTTTAAAGTTTTTACCTTGATCCAACAGTACAAGTTCCTTTTTGTTTGGAAATGCTTAGAGAGGTGAGAAGATTTGAAGCTTTCTTTTCTGTGTGGAAATGACAATTGTATCATTTTTTAGTTTGCAATAACTTTATGGAAACATATTTTAAATAACTCCAATAACCGTTTCACTAATAAAACCACAATCACTAAAATAGTCATTTGAAATGTTTAGTTTGTATAATGCTGATTAATAAGTATATGTCAAAATAGCTTGATCGTGTTCAATGTAATGGTAAGGAAAAATGTTGTCGGTCCCTTGAAACCACCCCTACCTATTATTTTTAAATAATTGCTTGTTGAATCAGAAGATCATATTTCGGAAAATGTTTGCATGTTTCACGTTTAAGTAGACTTCTTATGATATTTCTGCAACACAAGTCCAATCTTCTACATTGTCAGAGTCAAAAATAACATCAAACGATTGTTCTCACATGTTGCAGTATTACATTATTATCATTTTCCTCTTCTTAGTGGTTCAGATTTGAAAGAAATTACTTTATTTTAAATTCTCCAGATTTTTATTATTTTTATTTGACTAACCTTGTTAGTTTCAAAAACATTTAAGCTTCTAAAATTGGTCTGACACAGATATGTGATAATTGCCGACAGTGATTTGTTGGTACTTTTCAAACCTCGCTTCCAAACGACCAGTTTGAAAACGTTTATTCAAGCGGTGCTTCCTGGTGAATGTTTTAGTTGTGTGTTAAAGAGCGAGGTGGGTCCTGTATTAATGTATCACAACATTTGTCTGGGTGTGTCAAGAAGGAACATATTCTTGTGCCGTGCGGAGCAACTGTCCAGTTTGTATTTCTCTGTAAGATGTCTCCCTTCCATTGGATGGTTTACATTCATTCCAACCTCAACCACACATTTATCAACAATGCTGATACCAACACTCACTTCAATATATCATCAAGCACATTATTGCGAGACATTTTAACACTTACCTTTGTTTTTAGTGCTATAATTGTAGGAATATCATAACTACTAACTGGTATACATTTTCATTATAATAATATCATTATTATTTTCAAAATCCATTTTTATAAAATGATATTTATTTATTGAGATGATTAAACATTCAAAATTCTAAAAAAAATCTATGATCACATCATCTTGGTTTCAATTATGAAGTTACTTCATCTCGGCAAAATTACTCTTCTCTTCGTTTTAAAGGGAATTATGGTTAAGTTGGAGGCCCTGAGGTGAAATACTAGAGTTAAATAGGATTGATAAGAATCACTGGTTAACCTGGGAAGTTCTCCAGGTACTATTAAAACAGATCCGTAATATCTTGAGTGATAACTGGTTCACAAACGTGACTACGTAAGTCGCAGCTGGACTTGTTGGTACAAACTTGTCTCTATGCATTGAACATGTCCACTGTTGAAGGTGGTGGGGGAAAGAGAATGTATTTGAATGTATTTATTCTATTCCCCTTTTTATAATTATAGCAAGATTTACACCAAGGTACAACACTTTCAATATATTATATTTGGAAGAAGGTACAGGAAAGGAAAAAAGGGACAAACACAAAATGGCTCTTACAATTAAAAGAAGAACACAGTTCACACTTAGCACTGCTTCCACTGGACAAACAGGTGAAATGTTGACTCTTGAAGAAAAACGATTGTTACCGCCCAATCCCCCCCCGACTCAGGTTTCATTCTATCGAAAGAGAATGAAAAGAGGTTTTCCTTATAATAGAGAGGTATTTTCAAATTTAAAATTCTATCATGAATATCAAATTTGATGACCTTCAAATTTATTCTGTCGGTAAACAGGGCTAACAAATATTATTTCCAAATCAAAGACTAATCGTTGATTCACTAAGCACTAAAATAATATTTTGGATCATAGGGCCTAGCGACACTTGGNCCCCCCCCCCCCCCAACATCCCTTCCATGTGACGTGACTAGCGTTGAACGAACAAGCACCCGGGGCTGTTTGTAGCTCAGTTCCAGTCAAATGTGTCAGTTCTGTCCCACTTGACTAAAACTCATTCCCGAGACGGTTGTTTCAGATACAGTAGAGCTGGTGGACGAGTCTGTGAGGCAATATGCTTGATTGTGTGTGACTCTGATAAGAGTACAATAAGGAGATTGGAGCCCTAGCAATACAAATATCTTGACGAGTTTTGCTCAAAATTATTTGGCCAAGCAGTATCTACGACATGCCCAAAGGGGGTAGTTACACGAGTACCCAAGGTAGGGGACAGCCCAAATAAAAGCAGATGGTCCTAACAGCACAAAATTTATAGTAACCCAATTAGAGAAAGTTGCAAGATAAGAGCAGGATGATCTGTCATACTTGACAATTGTCAAACAGATGTGTTAATTCAGTGGTTATAATTATTATGAACACAAATTTGTAGTATTAATTGTCTGTAATATTGGCGAGATAGAAGCTGCTTGGTTCTTGACTAATCCTACACATTATGAATCAATAGTCGAGCTCTTATGTTTGTTAATTGCAGCTATAGCTGTGCAGATTCAGTGAGATGATCCTGATACAAGGATACGTTTATATTCTCCATCTTCTTGAGACTGGAATCACAACCATTTCCCTCGTAATATTTTTATATTTATTCTGTATGTACATGATATTTGATGAAAGAGTTGCCTTCCTTCACAGGAACAGTCGGCTTTCCTGCGTCTCGTAGAAACAACATCGTACCGGCACAAACACAGATATTGCATTTCTCAATCATATCAAATACACTCTTCTGGTAAGAATTTTAATGTTCTATTTTTTTAGACGTTAATAACTCATTTAATCGTATATCGAATTGAATCATATAACGTTCAAGATATTTTATGACTTTAAACAATTAAATACTATCACAAAAGTAAATGTACTATGAACTAATTACAACAAACCGCATGTTATACTGTGTACTGAATACTATCGTTAACTCAGTACAGTTAGGAATGTGTGTAGTAGCTGATGATTGGCTGACATGTGACCAGATGATCACTGTTCCCACCCTGCCAGTGACGTAGTACTGTACTATCCGAAGAGAGTGGAGCGATACGCAAACTGCCCGGTCTAGATTATAAAATATTTATCCCTTTGTCCACAACAAAACAACAATCGGGGTGAACGGACACACTCTAACCTGACCTGTTCATTGGGATCATCCAACAATTGGTTGATTTGCTGGTTGGCTCTAGTGAAAGCCTCCGTCCCACTCAATGGTTGGTAATCCTGTGACAGAGGAAGATCGCTGGCCCCCGGACTACGAGCGCCGAGTTCCTCGCCGAAGCAGTTGTTATCTTCAATGTCGTTGTCTACGCAGTCTTCAAGAAGAGAAGGGCCGAAACCGTCTGAGACAATACAAACAGCTCGGTGGTTAATAGGGGTGTGAAAGTGCCCCAAAATTACAATTTTACTGGTATTTTGAGCTTTAAGGCTCGAAAAATGTGGGTAGCCAACATTTTCTGTTTTTATTTTTGTAATTTCAAGTTTAATTAACTTGATTGAATTTTAATATTATTTTAAATAAGTACTTAATGATAATAATTAATTAATAAAGTCTCTAAATATTAATTTCATTTTGTGTGATTAAAAAAACTTTTAACTTATGCAACAATATTAAATTTATATAAAATTTGTGTGATCATAACATAAAAAAACTAAACAATTCTTTAAAAAATATATATACAGTAGTCCCGTGGCTTCTTTGGTGCTGACTGACAGCTCATAACTGACAGCTTTGAAAAGTTACCAGACTAAATTATGTATCCCTACGCCGAACCATATGATCTGCAAAAACATATGTTTAGGAGCTATCACTTCTGACAGTCAAAATTTAGGTATATACCTAAATTTTGACTGTCAGAAGTCAGCTGTGAGCTGTCAGTCAGCACCAAAGAAGCCATGGGGCTACTGTAGTTATGGTTTATGCAAGGATCTATTACAGAAATTTGATTATAAATATTGTTTCGGATAACTCAAACTCGAATAAACTCAATTGTTTTCATCCAGATGGATGTGATTCCAACTAGACTCAAAGGGAAAAATGCCTACTTGACCCCTCCTAAAGATTACATACGGACATAACTTTTTTTCGGAATCACCAACACTAGAGTTCTTACAAAAAATATCGCTTAACAATCATGGACATGTCTTTTGTTATTTTCCCATTAAAGGGAAGATATAAATCTGATTAGTTGATCAGTCTAACATAAATTTGTGTAATGTAAAATACTAATTGTTTCATCTTTATCTGCTATAATCTGTTTATTTGTAAGTAAATAATATCACAATGATTAAAGTTACAAAGTAGGAATGTGATTTGTTAATTTTGGTTGACATAAAATAACTTTTAATTATATATTTATATATATTTAGCACCGCGTCTTACTACCCGTTCGGGTTATACTCTTTAAGTACTAATTACTCTAATGGATTAGGAATTGGGAAGGTTGAATTAGAGGAAGTGAACCCGCATTATCGGGGAAGGAGAGTGGAAAACCATTTAGGAAAAATCACCCCCAGTTCACCCGACCGAGATTCGAACCTCTATCTCCTCGTACTCAGCAGTAGAGCTCAACACGACAAGCGCGTTAGAACTTTTAAATGAGGAAAAAAAACAAAATACTTGTTGAGTTTTTATATTTCTAAAATTTCAATTAATCGTTATTTTTTATTTTATTCAAATTGTAATGATAGACATCACAAAATAAGTGTTTGAATAACCAATCAAGATTGTCAATTAACCATCAATAGCTTGATGGTCAGACAAATTAGGTCAGTCGGTCTGTGTGTCTGCCTATTGCGCTAAGCGTCCCGAAAATTTGATTCTTGACACGGCCAAAAATGCAAACCCACCATTTTTCGATTTCCAATCAAATCTTAGTCGAATCCCATGTTTAAAAGTATTGGGTCAAATATTTTAATTAAAAAATAGGTTCAGATCTGAATTAAATAATTTTTTTTAGGTTCACTATGATAATGTTTCAAATCGTATATGTGTTGAATATTGTAACACACTAAATTTCTGAATCCAACCAATAATAAGTTAATTCGAAACAGGTTGATAAACATTTTAGACACATTTAGATAACACCATACATAGTACAAGATATTCACTGTCACAAACAAAGTGTTTTCCCACCTGATTCCTTTTAAGACCTGGACTTAAGTAAATTCCTCACTTCACTCTTACATGCGACTGGTTTACAGTAGTCTGATTGTATTAATTTATTAGCTAAGTATGAACTATAGGTTCAAATTTTGAGCTAAGCCCATTGAATCTGAATCTAAGATTTAAAATTTCGAGTGTTTGCACAAGCTCAGTATTAGAGCTTTACTTTAAGGATTAGTAAATCCAAAGACTACTTGATTCAATAAGTTATATTTACAAATTAAAAATTGAAACTCACCGTCAACACCCAATTCTGAAGATGGTGGATTCAAAAATCCAGTAAAGTCTGTTATTGGACAGAAAAATAATAATATGAGCATTCAAACTTCCACAGAAAAAAGTATTAACAGAAGCAACTTTTGATGATATCTTTAATTTAATGAGGATTAATTAAGGCTAACAATTAAATACAAGGTTAATAAACTTATAAATCAATGAATTTATATTTCTTTAGTAAATGTTGAATTTTACAATAAAATGTTGAGTTGATCAAATTGTTGATTTATTTGAAAAGTTCAATAATCTTTTGATCTTTTTTTTTTTTATCATAAGAATATGCATGGGGACATTATGATTAGTTTAACATATGGTTATAACAAAAGTACATAATGTATTTGCTCAAGTGTATACATCGAAGAGGCCATTGTAATCTGTTGTAACACTAAATAAATTCTAACAATAAAGTGCGGCAATACATTTAGGTCATAAATGAAAATGTATAATTTTGACTTGGTTTATACATTCCTAGGTTGTAAGCCCTTATAAACCCAAATATTACCGTAATTTGACCATTTTGTGGGGGAAAAAAATCCAAGTCCAAATAAGTAAGCATATATGACCCAAATAAAAAAAAAAAAAAGATACAATTGAGAGATCTTACCTTCTTCATCGTTTGCTAGTTCTCTCAGAAATTCTTGAATATCTCCTAAAAAAGAATGAAATATATAATTATAGTGTTAAATATGTAACCTTTTGGTAATTTTATCAAGAAAATGAAGGATTTCAAGTTTTATTCAAGATAAAAATATATTTCTTACACAAATAAAAGTAAGTAAACATTTTACAGGTAGAGGAAGCAAGACTGAGATGGTATGAGCATGTAATGAGGAGGCCAAGAAAGATATATGAGGAGTAGATAAGAGAAAGTGTTAAGGTGAGAGGAGAAGAATAGAAGAAATGAAAGGAGGGAGAGTGGTGGAAGGGTATAGGAAGATGGATGCATTTTACTAAACTGACCCGGCCACAGGCTGGAAACATTTGATGGTGATGATTATGATGAATTAACAACCCCCAAAGCCCCAATATGTTGAGGTCTATTCCCCCTCCTCCCACCAGTGGAACATAGCCACGGCAATACAAAAATTAAACCTCTATACATGGTGAATACTAATTTAATGCAGATGGTATTTCATAATGTCTGTCAAAATCATTAAATCACCAAAACTTATTCAGGATTCCAGGTTTTTGTTTTAAGATGTATATTTGTGGAGCTTATTTTGAGGTCGTTTTTCATTTTAACATTAAATTCTTTTGACATTATCAAAGCATGAGTGAGATAACCTTGAAAGATTCGGATCGCCGGGTTGGACATGCGCTGTAGCAGCCTCTGGTATTCTAACTTTTGAACCGTCAGTTCTGGCAGAATCGTCAATCTCAGTCCTTTCAAACAACCCAGGATATGGTCCCCCATGGGGTCCCAGTCGGTCGAGCTCAACCTGTCTCTTTTGGAGAGTTTCTTCTATTAAAGACACAAATACAAGACAGGTTTAGTAAGCATCAAATTATACACATCTCAAGATGGATTTAAACCAATTATTGATATCGCTACCCATTCGGGTCATATCTAAGATAATCATGCTGATGGAGTAGGGACGAGGAAGGTAGAAATATAGACCAAATGTATCCACCATTGCATGGAGAAAGAATGGGAAATCATTAAATTGTTGCGACAAAATGAGAGCAATGTCTTTAAAAGTTTATCACTGCTAATATTTACATCAATTTAAAATTTGCTATAGATTAAATAGGGATGTATAGTGATAGTTTTTAAAATAATATTTTCTAATCAAATAATAAGAATTTGGAAACAAATATAGATAATTTCAAATGCAAATAGTTAATAATAATAATAATAATATTAGAACCGCGTCTTACTACCCATTCGGGTTGTACGCTTTTAAGTACTAATCACGCTAATGGATTAGGAATTGGGGCGGTTGAATTAGAGGAAGTGAACCCGCATTTGCGTGGAGGTAGAGTGGAAAACATTTAGGAAAAACCACCCTCAGTTCACCCGACCGAGATTCGAACCTCGATCTCCCTGTCCTCAGCAGTCTAGCTCAACACGACTAGCGCGTTAGCCAACTACGCCACCGATTCGGGTTAAATATTTAATAAAAATGTGGTATAACCAGGTATGTATTATTTACTGATATACATAATACAGTAGAACTTTTTTAATTCAAAGTCCAAAATATATATAAAAAATTTCTAATTAACCAAAATTCGAATTAACCATATTTATGGGTATCTAGGCCACTGATATACAATACATCAATAACCTTAAAATATACTGCATACAAACAAACATACACAATCATGTAAAAAAATTTTTTTTTAATCAAGTCATCATGTTAGACCCAATCCACAAAGTGATGTAAACAAAACTCATCAATTTCTAGATTAGTATAAAAGTTTACTATTATTAATTATAAAGAGATGTTAGTGGCAGTCTGGGATTCAAGATAATAAAATAAAAATATGAAGAAGACCTGGAAAGGAAAGGTTTTGGAGAGGTACTAGGAGAAAGAAACGAAGAAGGAAAGAGACTGTGTGACCGAGTCACAACATGGAAGGAAAATAATTGCATGGACTCACCATCTCTGCCTCCATTTGGCTGTTCTGCACAAACACTTCACCTCACCACCCGGACTGTTTTCAACTGAGACGAGGAACTTTCACCGAAGTTACGCCTCTAAGTTGCCCCACCCCAGAAAAGAAAATAAGAGACGATCGACTGTGAAATCAACAGTCAGTCGGGTGGCGCGAGATTTGAAATCTCGCCCAGAATATGCGAGGGCATTCCAGAACAGTGCACCCCCCTTCTCCCTTTCTCCTGCCTTGCTTCCCGCGCTGTGAGATCACGTGACTCTGACATGGTGTATATAATGGCAAGACTCTAAAGCCATGACACACATTCCTCCGCATTCTCTAGGTGAGACACTTTGTGTCAATTAATATTTAGTTTTACTTATATCAAAATTCTGTTTGGGTAAAGATGAATTCTAAATTACGTTTCGGACGATATCTTTTTATTTATTATATATTGGAACTGCGATTTTCATAGAAGTCATGGCAGCACAGTTTGGGACTTAGGGATATTATTATTTAGGTTAACGTATCTCATCCGCTTCACGAATTGTTTTGAAACCATTTGGTACCGCCATGTTTGATGTGCAGGATATTAATTGTATTGTACCTTTTGAGTACTTGGGTAAAATCATGTGGAAAGGTCATGTTACCGTCACTATTGGGAGATTGAATTCCCATTGATTTGAACTTGGTTGATCAAACCTGGGGTCCGCGAGCCCACGCTCTTAGTGTATTAGTATTGTTAATAGCTAGGTTATTCAATTTTATGATGCATCTGTATAATGGCTCTTGGTTACATTTTTGAGCCTTAGAATGGCTGTGATAGTAACCCTTTTTGGGAACTCTCTCCTTTTCATCAGTTATTGGGGAGTCGCCGATGGCGAATAGTCTATGTCTTGTGTTTATTGCTAATATGCGGGTTATTGTTGCTATATTAAATTATTATCATTATGCATTACGGATTTCTATGAAGGTCAATTTGAATGTTTGTTAATACTGTGGGTACCTTCAGCAGCCATCTTACTACTCGGGGTCGTGCCCCAAATCTTTGTTTGTATAATATTTTTAATGGCCTTATTTGCCTGCGCCTAACACTGGGCTTGTCCCACTCTTTTCTCAATGAGTATTGTTTTTGTTATTATTGGAAATAAATAAACTCTCTTGTGACCAACCTGACTTCTATTTGTGATATAAATAAAAGGGGGGGTTACAAGAGAGAAGCTGCGCCACTCTGCTCTCTTTGAGGGGAGTGGGGCATTCTATAGGAAATTAGGGATGAAAGTAGGACCCTCTCATCTGGAGTTTTGATATTATTGATCTTGTACTGATTTGTGTTTGTTTATTTTTCATAACGTCCGTGATCATGGCGACCACTCCTGAAGCTGCCAAGTCAACCTTCACCTCGACTAAGACTGGTGTCTACCTTCTGAACCGGGACCAGCTAGTTGCCGAGCTAACATCCAGGGGTGTCTGCCTTCCTCCCAACGCTACTGTGGGTGAGCTTAGGTTTAAACTGTGTGGGGAGATTAGCCGGACTGGGGAGGCTGAGACTGACTTAGGGATGGATAGGAATGAGAGCGAGAATCCCCCCCCTTGGCACCGACCGTCCCCCCCCTCCCACCTGCCTTATCAAAATGTCAGAATAAGGTACTTCTGGAGATACTAAGTCGCATCCCTGTTTGCGGCGGTCAGGATCACGTCGCCCTATTTAAATTCATGATCGAGGTCGACAGAGCGTATTGTCTGAAATTAGCTAGTGATACTGAGTTTTTAATTCTCTGTTTATCTAAAACTTCAGGGCCCTTGACCCAGTTGTTCTCGCAGGGGATTCAGAACCGTCTATCGTGAGATCGCTTACCGACCTCGTTTTGGAAGCATTGTTACCTAGTAGGGCGAGAGAAAGATTATGTAAGGAATTTATACACGGGTTCCAGTATCCCCATGAATATATACGAGACTTCATTTCATCTATTACTGAGGCAGCTCAAGTTCTCAATAGTGGCCTGGGGGAGCGTCAGATCGTGGGTATTATACTCGAGAATGTATCCCCCCTTACCCGGCGACATTTTGTGTTCACGTGTAAGCCCTGTACTCTACAAGAACTCTTCTCACTGGCGTCTTCCATAGAAAACACCTTGATCTCTGAGCAGGAATTTTTTGTTGCGCATGCGCCTGCAGCTGTAGCCCGCGGACGCACGGGTTCAACTCCCGTGCCCATGAATACGGCCTTGTCTTTAGCGGCCGTGCAACCGGGTGATCGCTGCGCTAATGTTCCCAGGGATAACTTCAGGCCTTCTGGTTTTAGCAACCGTGCGCCCCGGGACCTTTCGCGTGTAAGAGGTTTCCGTTGCAGGAGGCTAGGTCACTTACAGAGCCAGTGTAGGGCGGGAAACGTGTAGGGCGCGCTCGTAGTCGTGGTTCAGTCGCGCCCACTTGTCTTATACCACGCGTCCCCTCCACTGTGATTGAGATACAGGTAGTTAAGGAAAATTGTTTTGCTCTATTAGATA
>CABFVX010002552.1:91105-110705 GCA_902151425.1 Timema shepardi | reverse complement strand
CGGTGAAGGCCTGGCATTCCCCACATTCACAAGATGTCTTGTCAGAGGTGAAGGAAGGGTTTGGTAATCAGATAAATATGTGCCGGTACCAAGGATTGAACCCCGGCCACCAGCACAGAAGTCTGACACCTTACCCCCTAGACCGCCAGGTCACCTCCAGTCTAATTAAAACCAATCTTACTTTACCAGTATAAAATCTCCCAGGGCTACTTAGAGCCATTTTATGAATGTGACATTTATTCGTCCGTTGAATAAACTATTAGGGGGAATAAAAACATGTTATCAGTGTTGCCAATGTGTTGCGGTAGAAGATGGACACGTGCGTGATGTGTGCTGCGTATCGGTTGGCCTTAAGAAAAACACGGGTTATCCAGCTCATTAACAGTGCAAGATACGTAGATAGTGCATTTCGTAAGCTACATGACAATTATAAAGAACACGGCTTCAACACAACTATACGACGCCACTTACTGAAACCCCTTAAACAACTGGCCAACAAGGAAGGAGGTTGGCTGCACCGATTTCTAAAGAACGGATGACACACAACCCGCGCGGTTTCATAAAAGGTACAATTAAACGGTTACCGGGCTGTCTAGGGGTAAGGTGTCAGACTTCTGTCCTGGGGGTCCAGGGTTTAATCCCCGGTCCCGGCAAAGATTTATCTGATTACCAAACCCTTCCTTCACCTCTGACAAGACATCTTGTGTATGTGGGGAATGCCAGGCCTCCACCGTGGTTCGGATTCCACGTTAAACTGTAGGTCCTCCATTTCATCTCACAATCACCCTACCATTACACATTAGCGTAAGTGCGTATAACCCGAACGGGTAGTAAGACGCGGTGCTAATAATAATAATAACAATTGAACGCTATGTGTATGTAGAAACCGGACGAGTTTTTACCGCATGCGATTCCTAGGACACGACGACACGTTCTTGAGATCGCGATGACATCTCATTCGGGCGACAGAGCATAAAGGGATCCATTTGTTCTCATTGATTTTTAAAACGGGCGAGTTTTTGCCGGTGGTTGTCGGACGACAGGAACCTCATGGCCCTGAGATGTTAACGTAAATCAGGTGATTCATATTATTAAAAACCGGCCTCAGCTTTAACAGTTTTTACCAAATTAAGTTTAATAATATTTCTTATTAATATAAGTGTTCAGTGCACAAAAAAAATATTATTCTGAGGCTGCAGAGAGGGTCATAATATATATTCAAGTATTGTATTCTGTACCCAATCTGTAATTATAAAGCATTTGTGATGTATATAATGTACCCTCCCTTAAGGTTTAGAGAAGGTAGCACACACATAAAGAAAGAAATATAATTAATACAGAGTTTTATTAATTAGTCATATACACAGAGTACAGTATGTGACATTATGGATAGTTCATTTGGTTTCCGTTATCCTCTGTAATAAATATAATGCGATTGTAGAGTGTAGTATCACAACTAGTAGATAAAGAAATACACAATAAACTGAAAACAAAACGTCCAGTATAATGAGCCCTGAGAGTACAAGCAGATGAGCCAATAGTAGTTAACTAAAGCTAATTACAGTTTGGGATCAATATCCAGGATCCTGAGGGCAGAGCCAATAGTGAGGAGTAAAATACAGGATCCCATAATAACACAATACTATATACTTAGCCATGGCCAAGAGAGCTAATCAGGTCATCAAAACACATCAAGCACTCCCCACTAGTGACTCAAGACTTTCCCTTCTTGGCTATCCAAACAACATTGCCTAGCAAACAATCTAACGTTAATTAGCCACATGGCCATAGTGGTGGCTGAAAATATAAACATAACTCTAACTCATGCCGATAAGCCGCTTAGCATAATAAACAACACAAGTATTATATGTCGGCATGAAACTATATCTGCTCACTGAACTATCATGCCCTAGTTGACTCTTGTGATAACTCTTGTAATATCAGCCTAACTAGATCAATACTTAAATACATCAATTTACCAGGGGATTGACTTAGAAAGAAACGAGCACTTCATGACTCCCAAATAAGTTGAGACGATGCTTAATAACCTTCCCCTTACTCGTCGCTATACTTTTAGAATTATATATCAAAAGATACACAACACGGCTAGCAACATTACAAACCGTATGGAGACGGGAACTAGCCAGTCCGGCTAGCAAACAGTCCGTGCGAGACCCAACTCAAACGTAGAAATCAGTTGTGACGGCGCATCGCTATGGTAGCCCCAGTGGTAGAGCTGGAGCACTTCTAGTGCACCAGCGATAGACTATGGTGTTGTTGGTGATCCAGGTGAGGCGGGATACTGCCTACGGGTAGCCCCTGCGTTGACTCCACCGGACTCCAATCCGGCCAGGGCCTACTCAGCATAGCTGCTACAGTAGAGAAGATACAGTTAGAGACCCGGTCAGTCGTAAATTAGTACACGTTCTGGGTCTTATTCTGCTCGAGTGGAACAAACTTCAAGACTGAGAAGGAAGAAGGAACGGGGTGGGGGGGAGCAGGTGTCAGCCAATCACGTCTTACAACAACAGCGCAGGTCAGAGCGATCATCAAGGGGGATCGGCGCATGCGCAGTGAGAGCAGAGAGAACGAGGCCCCAAATATTACAATTTCTAAAAATGTTTGATTACTGCATTTGAACTAAATTAAGCTTAGAGGCGATGACATCGAAACACACTCACATGGGCATTTATGTCAAGGGAGACCAATCAGTGGGGTAGTTCATGAAACATATAGTAGCCCCATGGCTTCTTTGGTGCTGAGTGACAGCTCACAGCTGACGGCTTTTAAAAATTACCAGAACAAATTATGTATACCTATGCAGAACGATATGATCCGCAAAAAACATGTGTTCATCAGCTGTCACTTCTGAGAGTCAAAATTTAGGTATATACCTAAATTCTGGCTGTCAGAAGTCAGCTGTGAGCTGTCAGTCAGCACCAAAGAATCCACGGGGCTACTGTAGATGATTTCTTGAGCGGTGAAAAAGTCACATGATCTTATGAGCTAATATTCATTAGCTCGGCACAATAATATTGCACGTTAAAATATTATTATTATTAGCACCGCGTCTTACTACCCGTTCGGGTTATACGCACTTACGCTAATGTGTAATGGTAGGGTGACTGTGAGATGAAATTAAGGACCTACAGTTTAACGTGGAATCCGAACCACGGTGGAGGCCTGGCATTCCCCACATTCACAAGATGTCTTGTCAGAGGTGAAGGAAGGGTTTTGGTAATCAGACAAATCTATGCCGGGACCGAGGATTGAACCCCGGCCGCCAGCATAGAAGTCTGACACCTTACCCCTAGAACACCAGGTCACCTAAAGATTTCAGTTATTTAATACTTAACACTTTTACCGATTGCAGATAACTTATATAAAAAATTAAAACGTATTAATAATATTCACTTGACAAAACAAAGAATTGTAAGAGTTTTTAACCTAACTACATCATGCATAATGGATTACTAATTTTGCCATGGGAAAAATCTTGTTTAAAACAAATTCTCTAAATTATCACACATTTTTGTTCTATCTCAAAGTTTTTCTTTGAATATCCAACGAGGGGTGGATATAAATTGTAATTAATTAACTAAAGGACTACACATCTACAAGACGATAGCTCCAGAGAGGGAACCATGGCCATGTACAATGTACTAATCAACAACTGTACAAAACCTGCCAGAGCTTCAAGACTTATCAGTCCCTAAAAACAGCGACAAATTGAGTGGGTCCGAAAGACAGGCATTGATAGCAACTCTGAGCAGGGGGAACACAAGCCACTAATTAACTCTTTTTAGAGTTCATTAGGACCTGGCAAGATGTGGAATCTTCTACATGCCATTCACTTCTTGAGTTTTTTGAACCAATGTTTTATATCATTTAGTTCTAGTTTTTTATATTGACATAACCAGGGGAGGGGGTGAGGGGTTGGTAGTCAGACCATATGCCCCCCTCAAGATTAAAAATAGTTAGAAAACAAAATGTGAAGTATATATATAGTACACATTAATTAGGACGTGTTAGTTAAATATTGTGTCCGAAATGGAAATCAGCTATTTAAACGTAGGTGACCTGGTGGTCTAGGGGGTAAGGTGTCAGACTTCTGTAATGGCGGCCGGGGTTCAATCCTCGGTCCCGGCAAAGATTTATCTGATTACCAAACCCTTCCTTCACCTCTGACAAGACATCTTGTGAATGTGGGGAATGCCGGGCCTCCACCGTGGTTCGGATTCCACGTTAAACTGTAGGTCCTCCATTTCATCTCACATTCACCCTACCATTACACATTAGCGTAAGTGCGTATAACCCGAACGGGTAGTAAGACGCGGTGCTAATAATAATAATAATAAATACACTAAAAAAGCTAAATTAGTGAAGATTCGGGGACTTCTTTTTAATTGCTTTAAAATTTAACTGGCTATGAATATCGACAATAACAACAAAAAGACGACTAGTATATTCTTGCCAGGGAAAAAACTGACATTATTTCTATTCCTTGAATACTTAACCTTTATCTTTATCTTTGCTAGTAGACCAAACAATATTCAATCAGGAGATAATGATGTACACAAAAGTTTATTTAGTGAGAATAAATACAGCTCTGTTATATTCTAAAGTTAATTTAAAAATAATACCTTTAGGGTAGCTTATGAGATTAATTTAATAGAAAAAATATCTTATACTTTTTCATTCTATTAAAAAGTTCCTTATATTTTTGAATAGTCGGTGAGCGAGTATTTGAATAAGTCTGAAGTTTCTATTAACTTGACATGATATACGGAATCATATATATATTTGTCATGTTCTGTATATATTATAGATATAGTACGGATTTGAGTATATCTTAATTTTTAAAACCAGACTACAGTAATTATTTACAACATGGATTCTTTATTATATAACATATAGTAGTAATTAAGGAATGTGCTACTCTTAGTCTTCCCTAGATTAGATAAAATATTATATACATGTAGACACAAACCTGAACAATAAGATAAGGAATTTGAAGCAGACAAACTTTATCAAAAACTAGACAAAATGGTCAGACTTAGTTAAATGTACTTATGATTTAATTTTTCCTTAATGTAGGCACTAAATGATACGGGGTAAAATGGGTTAAAGTCACATTACATACACTTTTAATGCCAAAAACTTTGTATCTAAAACAACATTAAGGTCCCAACAAATAGCCTACTTATTTTAAAATTTAATTTAAATATTAAAGATACATCTTTTAATCATAATTTAAAGTACAGTAGAACGGTATCATGTTTGCTAAACCAATGGCAAATTTTAGTTAAAATTGGACTTTCACTTCTTTTTTTCCCTCTAAACAATTTGTATGGTAATATATTTTAAATTTTGAAAATTCTTATCCAGTGAATAGAAAATTGGTTTTCATTGAAATAGTTCAAAGATTCATTAAACTTGCGTCACATCCATCCTAGCTCAATATGTGTGCGCCTCTAATAATTTAATAAATATATTTAATTTGATTCTTTCCGAGCTTTTTTGTATAAACTAATCTATAATACAGAATTATTCTCTTCGCACTGAACACTTAGCATGTGCTCGTAGGCTAAACCTCAATATAAAATATCTCCATGAAAATGAGTCTACATGTACACTAAATTCTACCTTCCATTTGTTTAACGTATTGCATTTCTTACGGTCAGATATGTCATATCTGTCTATTTTACTTTAAACCACTTTTTGGAATAAAATGTTGCCCGGACTGTACACCTTGGAGGTTGTCTAAACGTCATACCCGTAATGAGATACCGTAAAAGTGGGTTACTTTGGCCCTGGTTGCTACTTTGCCCCAAAACAAAAAATATATTTAAACCTCTCTACTACAAGTTGATAGCATCAGATTAGCAAAGTAAATGGCATTTCCGTTAGGTCGCATCACTAGTCAAGCAAAGGCATAATTGAAATAGTTATAACTTTCACCACTAGGCTGCAGTACTGGTTTTTTCCTTAACCTTGTTGAACACACGTGCTTCGTTCGCTTCAAACTTCCGGTCATGCAAGACTCCCATTACATGTTTTAGTGTAGGTAAGTACGACATTTCAATACCAATATCATCCTAATGTATAATATGTATCAGGGTTATGGTAAACTTTGATATGTTTGGTTGTAATTGTAGATTAAAAAAAGTGTGCTGGTACCTCCTAAAAATCAGGAGCTTTGTCCCATAAAAAAAAGTGGGTCAAAGTAGCCCTTAAAGTAGTAAACTGAAACAAAAATTTACTAAATCCTCTAAAAAGTGGCATTAACGCCATTTTAACATGGTGGTAGATATTATATGAGTTACCCACACTATATTTTTATTCCAGATCCTAAAATATGCCGTTAATATACGAGAGGTAACCTGGGAGCAGGAAGTATCATGATTACATGGAAGATAAACTTAATGATTTCCTAGAAGATATAAGATCAGGCGAAATGAGCTAACGACAGGCTGAGGCCCATTCTCAGATCTGCCGAAGCACCATAAAAATAAGTTAAAAAATCGGCATACTTCCTTTCCTGGACATCCTAATGTTTTTAGTGATGAAGAAGAACGTGTTTTTAAAAGCCACGTCGATAAACTTAGTGAATTTGGTTTTTCCAATAAATGAGCTTGATTTACGTTTCATTGCTAAAGCTTATCTCAGTAGGCAAGTAAAAATAGTTAAACAGTTCCAAAATAACTTGCCAGGACGTGACTGGGCAAAGTCATTCTTAGCAAGACGTCCTCTACTAACAAAGAGGTTTTCTTCCAATACCAAAAGGGCCGCAGTGACTGAGGAGACAATAACTGAGTTTGTTAGTAATCATGAAGAAGTTTTGACGGATGTACCACCCAACAATATATACAACTATGACGAAACAAATATGACAGATGATGCTGGACGGAAAAAAATCATTTGTTGCAGAGGCTGTAAGTATCTGGAGCGGGTGATGAACTCGACCAAATCCAGCACAACAGTCATGTTCTCTGCTAATGCTGCTGGAGAGGCACTACCACCTTATGTAATTTATAAGGCAGAACACTTATGGAACACATGGACCGAAGGTGGGCCTGAAGGAGCCAGATATAACAGGACCCGTCATGGTTGGATTGACCTACCAACATTTGAAGAGTGGTTCACATCGCACCTTCTTCCAGAACTACAGAAAAGAGACGGGGAAAAAGGTGGTAATCGGAGACAATCTGAGCTACCACTAAATCATTAATGTCCTAAGACTGTGTCAGGAGAACAACATAAGTTTGTTTGTTTGCCCCCTAATTCAAGCCACTTAACACAGCCCTTAGACGTGGCGTATTTTCGCCCATTGAAAATTAAATGGAAGCAAACAATGGAGCAATGGAAAGAAACTAATAATGTTAAACACGTTGCGACTCTGCCAAAAGACTTATTTCCTAGACTTTTCAAGAAGACTTTGGATTCACTGGAAGAACACACTTCTTCCAACATAATATCTGGATTCAGAAAATCTGGGATTCACCCACTTAAGAGAGAGGAGATATTAAAACGCCTTTAATCCAAAAACACAGCAGTTTACTTAGAACTTGTTGGAGAATCTTTTTTGTCTCACTTAGTAAAGAAAAGGTGTGAAGTTGTGAAACACCGAAGTAGTAGAAAAAAGAAACTAAATATACCAGCTAGTCAAAGCATCACAGAACAAGATTTGATACAGCCACAAGAAGAGGAAACCTTGAAAACAAAAACAAAACCAAAACAAAAAGGGCAGAGGAGGCAGAAAAAATAACACCGGGAACTCCTGGTATCAGAAACAATGTTAGAACTGAAAACAAATCTGGAAACCCCCGACCTCTGAAGGACACTTTAGAAGAAGGAAACTTTGTAGTAGTTGCTTGGGAGGGAAAACAATTTCCTGGACTGGTTATGAGAGTAGTAGAAACTGATGCTATCGTGGATTGCATGGAGCCTACCCAAAATTATTGGAAGTGGCCAAAAGAAGAGGACATGCTTTTTTACGAATGGTCTGACATCATACAAGTGATGAAGCCTTCAAAATTGTTGAAAAGAGGACTTTTTTTATATAAATATTGTTTAACCAAGTATTAAAAGTTATTTTAGAACTTGTAAGAGACTGAACTTATACATAATAAGACTTTTAATAGACTGATGATGTTTTATTTTCTTATCAATAACTTAAGTTTCTTTTTTCTCTATCCTTTGCAAAAAAAAAATTGTTACCAGTCTAAACGAGGACTTAATAAATTGTATGTGTTTGTATTGATAAGAGAATACTTTTTTCTTCCAAATCAGCGTGTTACATTGCTCCAGCCATGTTTAAATGTGTTTTAAGATAGGAATATATGAAGTGGGCCAAAGCTACCCTTACCTACGTTCTACTTTAGCCCAAATTAAAAAACCATAAATCTGGTAAAATTTAACAGTAAACATTGATTATTATATGACAGTCTTTTAAAGAAAGGATTGAAATATCTAAAAATTACCATACAAACTCTATATCTATTATTTGTTATTTTACAGCACAATATTAAGCAAAAAGTATTACAAAAGTGGGTCAAAGTAACCCACTTTTATGGTAATGTGATAAAAGTGGTTATGAATTTGTGGAGCCAGTGGAAATCTTAACCCTAGGTTAAGCCTAATTAACCAGTCCAAGATGACCATAGGAACAGTTCCTTTTTCGGGAAAAATAGTATTTTTAAAATACCCATGGTACCACCCGATAAGTAGCCAGGGGCGTTTACAACTTGACTGAGAGGCCACGTGAAATATAAGATATGTGGAATTTTCGAGGAACGTGGGTGTTGAGCACTTCCAGCAACTTCGAGGAGACGTTTCTACTTGCATGGGGAAAGCTATGACTTACATAATACAATGTGACTTTCCAATCATGAGATAATTAAAAAGATAGGTATTCATTCGCGAGTGAATCCCCGTGTATGTTCTCCTGTTTCGCTTAGTGACGCATAGTCACATATAACAACCCTCTACCAAAATAATTGCTTTGGATAATTTTTCATATTTGATAAGGTGAATATAATAGAACTCAGCTAGGATAGCTAAATCATATTTTAGTGAAATAATTGAAAACTTGGGTGAGATATACTTGTCATAATATTCGTGGTTATGTAGGAATAACTGAAAACTTGGGTGAGATATACCTGTTATAATATTCGTGGTTATGTAGGAATAACTGAAAACTTGGGTGAGATATACCTGTCATACTATTCGTGGTTATGTAGGAATAACTGAAAATTTGGGTGAGATATACCTGTTATAATATTCGTGGTTATGTAGGAATAACTGAAAACTTGGGTGAGATATACTTGTTATAATATTCGTGGTTATGTAGGAATAACTGAACACTTGGGTGAGATATACCTGTTATAATATTCGTGGTTATGTAGGAATAACTGAAAACTTGGGTGAGATATACTTGTTATAATATTCGTGGTTATGTAGGAATAATTGAAAACTTGGGTGAGATATACTTGTTATAATATTCGTGGTTATGTAGGAATAACTGAAAACTTGGGTGAGATATACCTGTTATAATATTCGTTGTTATGTAGGAATAATTGAAAACTTGGGTGAAATATACTAGTTATAATATTCGTGGTTATGTAGGAATAATTTAAAATAGAATTAACGTACCATTTTTTATTTATTTTTGACTTAGTTTTACTTGTAAGAAATAAGAACTTTAAGTAGGTTTATATTTGGTTTTTCGAAATAAAGTATAGTTATTTAATATGCGTTTGGAACAAAGCCTCAAGCATGTGAATAAAAATGTTTCAAATTATCTCAAACATTTGTGGTCTCCCATATTTTGTTAACATAAATGTTAATGTTTTGTGGGCATTTTCCCCACCTGTTAGAATAATGCGCATGCCTTAATTACGGTAATAGGATAAGGGTAAGTAAGGTAGAATTTTTAAGTAAATTTACCCACATTTACGTTTAAAGAGTTTAAGAAGCCATTAAGAGGAGGGGGCTGGTATTTAGACCCTCCCCATGACTGGCAAACCAGAATTAACAAGCTTGACATCTAGACCATGTGTCCACCGGTTTGGGTATGGAGGCTGTTGTCTCATGTCTCGGATATATCGGTAGCTTGTCTACCCACTTTGAGAAGGCCTAGAGTTCGATTCCTCAACTGAACTGAACAAGATTTATTGCGTAAGTGAACTGGTTCCCTGCCACTGAAATGATAAATATACGATCTGGGGTACTTGTCACAGTGACAGTCACAGAATCAGTTTGGATAGATCATACTGAAACCCGCTTAGCACCAAGTCTTACTACCTGTTTAGGCTACATGCCTATTTACTAACTAAGCTTATGAGTTAAGGATGAAGGAGTGTACCCGCATGTTCGTGGAGGGAGTGTGGAAAACCATCCTGAGTACTGGGATTCAAAACCTGATCTGCCCCTTTCATCGGCAGTCTAGTTTGTAGGTATAGTGACGCTTTATACCATGTGGTTACCGGAGAAAGTTACTGGAGTTTAAAGCCTAGATCTTAAATAAAGTATATAATATTAGTGTGGGATTCCCCATTTAACACAAACTATTAAGGGCCTCACATTTTTTGACCAAAAGATTTAATCCTCTAGAGTCCAGGTAGTTTCTAAATCAATATAAATCAGCAACGTTGGACTAATGACCTAGTGTAGTCTCGCTTGGTTTGGTGATAGCGGGTCTATGATCCCACCTATGTCTCTTGTGGTGCTATCCTATCTCTCCCAGAAAATGCTGGCACACTTCCAACCAGTATCGTTTGGTTTGGTGATAACGAGTAGGTCAGGTTTATTATCCCGGATGAGTGTATTGAGGTATTTTCCTCTCTCCGATAGAAAATGTGGTTACACTTCCTTTGAACTATACCTTAATCATCCCTGACACATTAGTGTAGATATACGTCTAGTCCAAACTCTGCACATGAAGCACTAACATATATAAATATTTTTTTACGGCCCTTAAATTACATAAGGATTTTCTGGGCAGAGGGTGTACAGTATCTGCTTAGGTTTTCTTACGAGGGGGTTGGGGTCAAAATCCCTTTTACATAAGGGTTTTTACCAAGGTGTGTGGTGGGACAAATCTAAAAAAAAATCGTTAGAAAACGCTGAAATATTTAATTTTAATTTATTTAACCACTAATTTTCGCTGTTTTATGGGCATTATTGTAATAAAGAATTTATATTTTGAACAAATGACGACTGACTTTTCATTCTAATGATGATTAAATTTTCACAAATTTTATATCACTCTCTTTGCCACCAATACTTATGTCTAAAAATAACAAAACTATTAATATAATATAGTTTACCAAGTCATACAAGAATACGTAAGATAGAGTGAGATAGGAACGTAAAATCTTAGGATTCCCTACATGGAAGGGGGTGGGGTTGAAAATCATTTAAAAAATCCTAATCTAATTTAAGGATAGCCCTAAACCTATTATTTATAATTTCAAAGGTGTTTTATAAATATAAGACTGGGTCAAATCTGACTTCTTTTATTCAAATACCATACAAACACCATAAAACTACTTCGACACCAACACCTTTACGAGATGAGCTCAATATGAAGCTATATCTAGTAATAATAGTAATAGTACGGCACAGCTAACGGCCAAGGGCAGTTAAACTGACCACACTTGAGAAGTAGTCAAATAACCTCCCATCTTGTTGCATCCCAATTTATGACCGGCCATTGTTTCGTGGCGAAACAGCTTCCCGTTCAGTCTACATGACTGACTCCCCATAGGTCATTACAGGAGTGGAGTGATGCGCGCCAACTATTGTTGTTCACCGGCCGCCTTGTGCTTGAATAATTCTGGAGGAACCTGAGCTAGCGAAATGAGCACGTGGAATCGTGACTATTTACTTATAACGAAACAGAAACATTGTTCCAAACCAGTCACTGCAACATTGGAACATGGGATGGATGTGGACCGGCTACACGGATCCGGACCGCGTTCTTCCGGTGGAGTGCTATCCATGTTTTTAAACTCAAGGGGCTACACGAGTCTGCACCGCATTCTTCCAGTGGAGTGCTATCCATGTTTTTAAACTCAAGTGGCTACACGAGTCTGCACCGCATTCTCCTGGTGGAGTGCTACCCATGTCTTTAAACGCCAGTGGCTACACGAGTCTGTACCACATTCTCCTGGTGGAGTGCTATCCATGTTTTTAAACCCAAGGGGCTACACGAGTCTGTACCGCATTCTCCTGGTGGAGTGCTATCCATGTTTTTAAACGCAAGGGGCTACACGAGTCTGTACCGCATTCTCCTGGTGGAGTGCTATCCATGTTTTAAACCCAAGAGGCTACACGAGTCTGTATCGCATTCTCCTGGTGGAGTGCTATCCATGTTTTTAAACTCAAGTGGCTACACGAGTCTGCACCGCATTCTTCCGGTGGAGTGCTATCCATGTTTTTAAACACAAGTGGCTACACGAGTCTGCACCGCATTCTTCCGGTGGAGTGCTATCCATGTTTTTAAACACAAGTGTATACACGAGTTTGCACCGCATTCTTCCGGTGGAGTGCTATCCATGTTTTTAAACACAAGTGTCTACACGAGTCTGCACCGCATTCTTCCGGTGGAGTGCTATCCATGTTTTTAAACACAAGTGTCTACACGAGTTTGCACCGCATTCTTCCGGTGGAGTGCTATCCATGTTTTTAAACACAAGTGTCTACACGAGTCTGCACCACATTCTTCCGGTGGAGTGCTATCCATGTTTTTAAACACAAGTGGCTACAAGAGTTTGCACCGCATTCTTCCGGTGGAGTGCTATCCATGTTTTTAAACACAAGTGGCTACAAGAGTCCGCACCACACCGCACCACACCGCACCGCACATCACCGCAACACACCGCACCGCACATCACCGCACCACACCGCACCAGTGCGGACGAATCGTCGAGAGATCACTGCTCCGCACTTTTGCTAAATGTTCGGGATCTCCCCAACTTTGTTTTCTGGTAAAACTGGACATTTCTCTCACAGCCGTGTCACGTGGGACGCTGTAGTCATCGCTTCCAAGATAAACAATATTATATACAACTTATTGGACAGCAAACATTCTTATTCTTAATTATTGGTTAACTTACAACTTTATTCTTCGTGGTTAGTAGCTAACTTACAACTTTATTCTTCGTGGTTAGTAGCTAACTTAAAACTTTATTCATCGTGGTTAATAGCTAACTTAAAACTTTATTCTTCGTGGTTAGTAGCTAACTTAAAACTTTATTCATCGTGGTTAATAGCTAACTTAAAACTTTATTCTTCGTGGTAATAGTTAACTTAATTTTATGAAAATAGGTGAAAACCTATTCAAGTAATAACAATAATAATAATAATAATAATAGTTATTATTATTATTTAGCACCACGTCTTACTACCCGTTCGGTTTATACGCACTTACGCTAATGTGTAGTGGTAGGGTGATTGTGAGATGAAATGGAGGACCTACCGTTTAACGTGGAATCCGAACCACCGTGGAGACCTGGCATTCCTCACATTCACAAGATGTCTTGTCAGAGGTGAAGGAAGAGTTTGGTAATCAGATAAATTTGTGCCGGGACCGAAAAATTATAATACAAACTTATTTTGTAATGGAGCTAGGTTTATAAATAATATAAAAATGGTTAGAAAATGCGGGTCGTGTCGGCTCCGTGTGGCCATAGCTTTAGCGGGTACGTCTAGGAGATAGTAGCAACTGATAGTGGCTAACAGCCACCAGCCCTACCATTACATATACTAGGCTCTGCCTCAGCTCAGGTACCTCAAGCGTTTGTCTCAACGTGCAAACGAAAGGTAGAAAGTGTTTGGTGATAATAATTTAAATAATGTTTCAATTGATACGTTTAGTTTCATTTTATAGGGAGGGTAATTCCAACAGGTATTTCATATTTTCCAAGGCCAACGTGGGAAAAGAACAAAACTTTTTATCTAAATCTTTTTTTAGCACCACGTCTTACCACCCTTACGGATTATAGGCTTATGTAGGCCTACTAATTACACCAACACTTCTATGGATAAGGATGGCTATATTTAAAGGAATTATACCTGCATTTTCGTGGAGGGAGAGTGAAAAACCACGATCAGTACACACGACCCATATTCGAACCTCGTTCATCCCGTGATCGATCTTCTAGTCTACTGCGAGAGTAGCACCTTAGCCAATGAGGTCATTGAAGTGGGTAGCTCCAAGTTTAAAATAAACATGACACGGTGTTAGTGGACTAATGCAAGTTTAGTGGTATTAGCTTACTAACATGTTAGCTGTGTTGACACGGTGTTAGTGGACAAATGCAAGTTTAGTGGTGTTAGCTTACTAACATGTTAGTTGTGTTGACACGGTGTTAGTGGACTAATACAAGTTTAGTGGTATTAGCTTACTAACATGTTAGTTGTGTTGACACGGTGTTAGTGGACTAATGCACGTTTAGTGGTATTAGCTTACTAACATTTTAGTTGTGTTGACATGGTTTTAGTGGACTAATACAAGTTTAGTGGTATTAGCTTACTAACATGTTAGTTGTGTTGACACGGTGTTAGTGGACTAATGCAAGTTTAGTGGTGTTAGCTTACTAACATGTTAGTTGTGTTGACACGGTGTTAGTGGACTAATGCAAGTTTAGTGGTATTAGCTTACTAACATGCTAGTTGTGTTGACACGGTGTTAGTGGACTAATGCAAGTTTAGTGGTATTAGCTTACTAACATGCTAGTTGTGTTGACACGGTGTTAGTGGACTAATGCAAGTTTAGTGGTATTAGCTTACTAACATGCTAGTTGTGTTGACACGGTGTTAGTGGACTAATGCAAGTTTAGTGGTATTAGCTTACTAACATGCTAGTTGTGTTGACACGGTGTTAGTGGACTAATGCAAGTTTAGTGGTATTAGCTTACTAACATGCTAGTTGTGTTGACACGGTGTTAGTGGACTAATGCAAGTTTAGTGGTATTAGCTTACTAACATGCTAGTTGTGTTGACACGGTGTTAGTGGACTAATGCAAGTTTAGTGGTATTAGCTTACTAACATGCTAGTTGTGTTGACACGGTGTTAGTGGACTAATGCAAGTTTAGTGGTATTAGCTTACTAACATGCTAGTTGTGTTGACACGGTGTTAGTGGACTAATGCAAGTTTAGTGGTATTAGCTTACTAACATGCTAGTTGTGTTGACACGGTGTTAGTGGACTAATGCAAGTTTAGTGGTATTAGCTTACTAACATGTTAGTTGTGTTGACACGGTGTTAGTGGACTAATGCACGTTTAGTGGTATTAGCTTACTAACATTTTAGTTGTGTTGACATGGTTTTAGTGGACTAATACAAGTTTAGTGGTATTAGCTTACTAACATGTTAGTTGTGTTGACACGGTGTTAGTGGACTAATGCAAGTTTAGTGGTATTAGCTTACTAACATGCTAGTTGTGTTGACACGCATTTTTCACTTGTATTAGTATCGCTTTTAAAAACATGGCTGAAAATGAAGAGTGGTGATAACTGGTCTCTCTATTGGAGCCATATTTTTATCACTGCGTCTCATTTCTTGTTCGGGTAATTTATACGCATATACTAATTACGCTTATGTGTTAGGTCCTAGTAAGGGTGAATTTAGAATAAGTATGGGTGGCCACATAAATTACAAACTTTCAGTAAACGCAGTTTATCATAATTAATTGACCTATTTAAAAAAATTATTTTATATAAACAACATAAAAAGTTAGTGATTAGTATGTCTCCTATTTCCTAGTTCCTTAATTCATTAAAATATATTTTAGTTTATCCCAAATAATTATTAAATTATTTTACTTGATTTGTTAACTTATTTAGAATACATGTTAAATAAAACTCAAATAAGGTCAATAAATCCCAATACAACTAAACTAGGTAGGGCATTTTTTAAATAGGTCCAGCCCAGGATTTTTCAACCCTGTTTTAAATGTTGGTGTACTAATAACAAAATATTTTGTTAAATGCTAGGTAGGCCTAAAATATTTTTTTAAAATAAAAATAGGCCTAAATTAATTTGTAGATTAGTTTAGATATAAACTATCTGGTTTGCTATGAGACAATAATATAATGTTGCGTATCTACTCAAGTTGTTAAGCATTACTACAAAGTGTTAGAAGTGTACGGGCTGAACATTATTGATTAAAACTTACAAACAAACATTCGTTAAAGTGTCAAATATGTAGATTGGAAAACTTCATACCTCACTTGCCGATAACACGAATATTATGTTGCCGGAACTAATCACGGTACTACAATGTTTTATTATTTTTGATTGTATTTAAAAAAAAATTACACATGCCATTATAATTGGTAGGAAATAATAATTTGATGAATTATTTACCGATATTAAATAGAATCTCTCAAAAAGCACATTTACAATATTTACGTAACATTTTATTTTGGACACTTCTTGAGAATATGTACGCCTGATATCACTTTACAAATATTCTCTAGTGCAATATCATTGGCATTCTTATCTCTATAAATCTGGTGTTTAAAATTCCACAAAAACTCATCCTTTTCATAACATTCCACAAATAAGTGTCGTCCCCCCACACACAATTTTTAGTTGCCGCCATTTTGAACTTGTCTGTCTGACTGTCTATTTACACTGTGCAAGCTGTGCGCGCGCAGCCAAATTAGTGTACTTGCATTAGTCAACTAACACCGTGTCAACGGGCCTTTAGGGAGAGGATTTACTCCTTGTTTTCAGATTAATACACCCCCTTTTACCTCTCAGGACTAGGTCATGACACTCAATGTTTGAGTGTAGAAAACGCAAGTTAAGAGTAGTGTTTTTGCAGTTCTTATTATTAAACTTGTCATGTGTTTGGCTAAAATATTTCTAATTTTGCTCCAGTAGAAACATAGAGTGTAACTTTCTTCACATGGTGATCTTAAAACTTCTCTAATATCTGTCAAGAGTGTCCTGGAATTAAATGACAAATTTTTGTCTACATTTAAAAAGTTTATCATCTAATTCCGCTATGCTCATGACAAATATTCAACAACTGTTGATATCATCACGTGAGTAAAATTTAACTTTATGTTTCTACCTGAGAAATATTTTATTTACTCTGGCAAAAAAAAAAAATCTTTAAAAACTAAAAAAACATTGGAGTTCCCTACATCTCCTCCTTAATATTGTCAATAGCAATCCCTATAACCCACATTTGGGGGCACGCAGGCTACGGTGTTGACCTCTTCTGATCTAGATTGCTGGTGGTAGGTCAGGGTTTATGTCCCGGCCAAATGTACTGATGAAGTGTTTCTCTGAAGGGTTTTACACTCACAGTTTTCACAAATGCGGGTATATTTAGTCAAATTCTACCATCCTTACCCTCACTCTGGTAGTGTAAATAAGTTCTTCTTGTGCCCGTGTTGCGCCAAGCAGTGGTTGGGTAAAGGGCACCGCTGGTTAGCTAATGACGTCACGACAAGGTCAGACAAGGAGGGTCCCCATGCGTGACCCAGGGTGCACTAGGAGTGAACTAACACCTCCCACCAGCCGTGGCTCGGTCTGTGGAGAGACCGTGGGAGATCCTTCAAACATTCAGATTCATTAGGTTTCGTGTTATATGATGTTTCCAGAAAATACAAGATCCAAGCACTATTGATGAGAGATTATCGACATCAGTTGTATATATATATATTTTTTGTATCACAACGTTTTACTACATGTTCAGGTTGTATGTATTTATAATAACTAGTCTAATGGGGTAAGGATGTAAATAAAGTATATAATGTTGGCACAGTCTGGGAATGAATGAGGTGGTGTACTTTTGCTTCTCGTCTCACTGGCCGTTTGAGTGACGTATTAGATACATTAACTGAGCTATAAAGAGTGGTTTAGAAAATATACCTTCAATTCACCCGTTTGGGACTTGGACTCCGACCTCCCCGTTTCCCGGAAACCAGGATAAGTTTGTTATTTAATAAATAACCAAGCCCACCAGTTCAGTTAGAAGTCTTAACTTTGGTAAAATTTTAGTTATGATTTAAGAAACTTTTGTTAATTAAAAATATATTCAAATTGGCATATATTGCACACTAAACACTTTCATAAATTGGGTTCGCTGATCTAATACTTGTATACGAGCACTGAGCACATGTAAACCATTTTTTAATATAATATTATTAATTTCTATATATAAAAAAGCTCTTTTGATCTGTGAATTGCTCAAACAGGTTGGATACTTGGTAGTAGCCCGGTGTCCCTGGTAGTACAGAGATCTCATTGACCGAAACTGGTCACGTGACCACGCCTCCTCGCTCTCTGATGGGCTGCTATAAATAGCCCCTCCTTCCCTCTCCTCCTGACCCTCCCCTCTTCCTGATCTCATTGCTGATTACGTCCTCCCTACAGCCCCCACGCCTACCAACCCAGGCCATGTTGATTCTTGATGATTAATTATTAATGATTTTAATTAATTATTGTTAGTTGATTATTGTTAATTAATTAATTAATTGGGTAGAGGTGGTGGAGTTTTTATTCATTGATTAGGGCGTTGTAGTTTATTTATTGGAGCATGCGGGCATCCGTGTCTCGTGCTGGGCTATTTGAGAACCTTCATCACCAGTTGTAGACGGCCGAATGAGGGCCAAACGTATTCGTACAAGCTCTTACCACCTCACTTCCCTCCTCTGACTGCCACTCATGGACACGGGAATTCTCCCCCCAGAGCCGGTAATTACAATAGGGCTGTTCATCCCCATCCATTGGTAATGAGCCACTCATTACAGTGTCATTCACACTCGTCGCAGGTCTATTGCTGGACACAGGAATCCCCACCGGCCGTTAACGAGCCAGTCATTAACCTCTACATATTGAGGAGTCGTTGTCTTGTATCGATAGGAATAGATAGCGACACAATTACAGTTTCAGTCCCTGACAACAGTGCTGTGTCTGCCTGGTACTACTTCACACACCCCTCTCCCACCCCCCAAGCTCCCGGTAAAGACCCGAGCCATTTAAACATTTGTAAATGGTAGTGAGCTCCTTACAGACTCATTCACTCATACACGACCTCCTGAGCTCGTAGAAGGTAAATTTAAACATACGGTTTTAACCACAGACCATATTGTCCATGATCCCGTTATATAGCACTCAACCTCGTGAGTTCATCGAAGCCAGTCATAATTACAAACAAAGAAATGTTCCGCTAACTGCTTGACACAGGATTCAAACCTGGGAGGTTTGAAAAAAACTTCTCTCTCTCTCTTGCAAAAAAAAAGGCGATATAATTATTAGTACAGAAAGTTTTTTTATTTAAGATTACTCTGTCATTGAAAGTTTTATTTTGTGAAAGACGTCCCAAACAGGTTTTCAAATGACTTCTGTGTTAGGGGGTCTGGGGTTCAATCATCGGTTCTGGCACAGATTTTCAAACCCATCCTTCCCCCTCTGACAAGTTTTGTGAATGCCTAGCCTCCACAGTGGTTCTGATCCCCACGTTAAACTGTAGGTCCCCCACTCACCCTACCGTTGCACATTAGAGTAAGTGTGTATAACCCGAACGGGTAGTAATGCTAATAATAATTAAAACGTTGCCCAGGGGGGGGGGGG
>CABFVX010002552.1:59375-91099 GCA_902151425.1 Timema shepardi | reverse complement strand
GGGGGGGGGGGGGAATAAAAAAAAATCATCTTCCTCTAAAGTGCAAAACTCCTCGTAAACATACAAAAAAAATTACCGGACTATTTCATTAGTATACTAGTGCAAAGCAATCATGCATAGTTCAAAAATCAGTTGTGATACAACAGAACCTGTTTCTGGATGCTACCGCCAAAGTGACAGACCATGGAATATTTACACACACACACACAGAGCCTCTCATCGTTCTACATGTCTAATTTTTATCACAAAAAAAAGAAGTAAGGATTAAAAAATTAGATTAACTAAGGGAATGTATCTCAATTTTCCAGAGTTGGAATTTGAAAACGAGTTATGAAAATTTACCCAAAATATACCTTGCTGAGGGATCAATAACTTCCTATAAATATTATCAAAATTTATTTCTAAAATGGAAACTTGGTTGTAATTATCTTGTGAACTGAAACCCCCAAAATTGTAATGAAGTGTAACAAATATTATATTTAACAAAATAAATTATACGCGAGCTTGCCGAAATGTATTTGGTATTTGTAAATGAAACGGTTAGTTAGACTGATCCATTCTTTGTACTATATAAAACTATTCAAATTAACCGGCTGCTAGAAGATTTGTGGCGACTAAAAAGACTTACATAGGGGCTTGCGGGGCGAGCAACGACCGCCTCAATGCACCCAACATTTGCGAGAGTGAGAAAAAAGTCCACGGTGTGTCCGCGTTTGCTATTCATGCGTATTTAGCTTAGAATTGCTCGTAGCTGAAAGTTCTGGCTTCAAATCTAACCCACGTGTACAGAGGGTGTGTTCTTGTATAGGAATAGCCTTATCTTAAAGATAGAAAAGTTAGCATATCTACTCTCACATATTTATACGCCGTAATAATCAAGTAGGTTTGCGTCAGGCCATTTTGCACCACCGTTTGTTAAACCAGACTTATTCATTCTGTGCCATGGGTGTGGATATCCCTGATAATAAGACGCGTAAATAGACAACAATGATAATGTAACTCGCGTGATTTGAAAAAAAAAGTGATTTGACCTATATTATAAAATAAATTATAAAATACGCTGCTACTTGTGCAACAAGGCGGTCTTCATAGTCGTCGTACCGCAGCTTGAATGAATGAATAGACTCAGTGGACAGTTTGTGACCGCAAGGTGACCCGGTGGTCTAGGGGGTTGAGGGTCAGACTCTAGAGCTGGGGGTCCGGGGTTCAATCCTCGATCCCGACCCCTTTTAAATGAATAAATTAATTTCAATGTCAGTTAGTCAGCCTTGGCTCTCTTCAAAAATGCCGCCCCATGCTAGTCCAGGGCTTGTACAAAAATGTATACAGTCTAATTTAAAATACTCAAAACACAAAGAGCGAAAGTATTCAAAGACGTCTGATAAAAGTAGAACATCGCTTAAAACATATAAATTTTGATAATCTTCCATAGTGTTCATTTCAAACTGACGAGTAGAAAATGTACCTTCATCTGCGTGACGGGAGGGTTGGTTTGTGCGCTGCCCGTTTGCACCACCGTTCGCTAAACAATGCTTGTTCATTCTGTGCGCGTCCACTTGTGCACTATCATTTGCTATTCATTCAACGCCAAAGTGTACCAGTGGATGCCTGAACAGAGCAGCCACGTCCGCCCACGTCGGTAGCTAAAGGGTATCTAATATATAACGGTATTTACAAAGACCTGACATGGTTTGCGCATGCGTAAAGACCATTAAGGTATTTAGGTCATTACAGGTGGCATGCCTATTGAGAAGAGTATAAATAGTCCTCAAATCATTACATTCGGTCATTCACCGTGGACAGCTTCATTGATGTAAATGATGAGGTTATGTTCCTCAATTACAAGGATGCGTGTGACGCGTTGCGCCCTAACCCTAACACGAGTGTGGCGGTGGCATGCTACATTACTGCTATGGCTAGGCTGCACCTATACAGCATCCTTGAACCATTGGGGGACCGCGGTTTGTATCATGATACAGATAGCGTTCTATTCACGGAACGCCCCAGCGATTGGAGACCACCGACCTGAGACTCTTTAGGTGACCTCACTGATGAACTTCAGGATTATGGTCCGGAAAGCTAAATTAGTTCCTTTGTATCTGGCGGTCCCAAGAATTACGCGTACCGGGTTTGTGTTGGTGGCGATACTGCCAAAACAAAAACGGTGTTCAATGTTCGTGGGATCACCATAAGCTATGGCAACTGGAACGATGTTAATTTTGACGTTTTAAAAGCAATGGTCACTGAACAGGCTGCGGAAAGATACATACAGATACCGCACAAAATTGTAAGAAAAGGTCTTGCGACAGTATGTACCGTTTCACATAATAAAATCTACAGGCCCGTGTACACCAAACGTCGGATAACCTATGATTTTAGTACGTTGCCGTTTGGGTATCAGAGTCGTTGTAAACGCACTCGCCACGAATAAAAGGTGATCATTTAGACAGGCTGAATAATCATCTTTTTCCCCCCCCCCCCTCTAGACAGTTCCACTGATATACCATTTTTCAAAGATTTGAGTATTTTTCATTTTTTTTTGCATGAAGAAAAGCATTTTTTATGTACCCGGGTTACGTTTTTATATATTTTTTTGCCAGTAAAATCATACGCCTACCCGATTTTTTCTAGTCAATTAGTTGTTTGTATATATATTATAATCCTAGTCAATTATAATAAACTATTTATATATATTAAATTTATTCAAATATAATAAACTGTTTGTATATATATTTATTATATATTTGAATAGATATAAAATCAACTGTTTGTATATATATATATATATATATATATTTATTTTATTTTAATCTGAAAACCGTCTCTAAGTATATATCATATTTAGTACCGAGGCAACTATTCCCCCTATGTATAAATATATTTATATTGAAAATATTCACAGTGTATTTTTCACTGGGTGTAAATAAATATTGTAAAAAACCTTCTATGTTTGTGTTAATAAATACATATTTTAAATATTTACAATATACTTTTCACTGTGTGTAAATAAATATTTTAAAAAACAGATATGTTTGTGCTAATAAATATATATTGTTAATATTCACAGTATACTTTTCACTGTGTGTATACTTTTTTTCATGATTGTAAATAAATATTGTAAAAAATGTTATGTTTGTGTTTTAACGTCTACACCCGCGCCACCCTCCTATCCTATAAATACAAGCTCATATAAATTATTAGCTCAGTCTCAAACATTATGGACAAGTTGAAACATCCATTTTCGGCTATCATAAGCGGCCCTTCCGGCTGTGGAAAGTAAGATTTTGTATCAGACTTAATCCGCCACTTGGACACAATGTGTGACGAAAAATTTGTTAAAATCAAATGGTATTATGCTTTATGGCCGCCGGGATTCGAACAAGACGGGGCAAGTCCCTGCGTCATATTCTGTAAGAATTTGCTGGTAATGGATGATATCTGTAATGACTCTCTACAGCTGATTATCCTGGACGACCTGATGCGTGAATCCAACGAAGTGGTCTTTTCACCAAAGGATGCCACCATCAAAATATTAGCGTCATGTACCTTACACAAAATATATTCCATATGGGCAAGGGCCAAAGAGACATTTCCTTAAATGCACACTATATCGTGCTTTTTAAAAATTACAGGGATTAAGCTCAGATTAAACACTTTGCACATCAAGTCTGTCCTGAAAATCCCCTTGTTTTACAAGAGGCTTACACTGATGCTACAAGTACTCCTCACGGCTATATATTGTAAGATTTCATACAAGGTACACCAGAATGGTTCAGATATAGGACCTACACATATGTCGGGTGCTGGGTGTACCTACCACGCAAAAGCTAAAAAAACAACGACACTTCCCGCAAAAGATTATATTGGTGTCCCCGGAAACATTAAACCGTTACGAGCAACACCACCAACAATTGGCATCGGAAGAAAATCTAGTGGTCTCAGTGTTAGACAAGGAAATTGAAAAAAATCCTCGCTTCTAAACTTGACGACAAGTCTAAATGGACTTTATACCATCAAGTGCTACAGCGCTATCTATAATTTAGTCAACACCCTCCGCCATCTGAAAATACCAACACCCCTGAAGTGACTGTACTTCCCGTCCCAACTGTACTTAATCCTGTACCAGCACAGGCACGTAAAAAAGCTCAAATTTTACTAGAATATATCATTTCCCGAGGTGATATCTCTTGTGGCTCAAACGGAGAAGTGATTATTCAAGATACACCTCTCCGTGGATCCAATATTGTGGATATAGTCAACGATCTGGTCAGAGCAAGAATACACAGCAAACCGTCAGGGTGGCAAGAGTATCTCACTGCGCTGCAAAAAATAAACGTTCCGAAAGAATTTATAGTAAATCCGAAACGTTTGGCACCCATTAGAGATCCGACGCCCGTACCACAACCACTTACACCGTCGCAACGCCCTAAGAAGAAGAAGAAAATGAAGAGGGTAGGGTAGGGTGTCAAGGCTAAAGGCGACAGAAAGAAAGTGTACGTACAGTGGAAAGGTTACCCCGCCAAGATTAATTCCTGGATTCCTGCCAGCTACGTCAGCGCACTACAATGAAGGACCAGTTTTACATCACTTTACCAAGTGACAGCTCTATGGGATATTTCCCGAAAAATACGCCCATGAATTTCACCACACAACTTCCTTACATCTTACACTCGAGGGCTGGTCCGAAGTCGCTCTGGCTGATTTTCTATATCCATGTTCTTTCACCACCGTACACGAGGCTCAAAATATTGTATGGCAAAATTGGGTGGACGCTAATGGCGTGGAACAAATATTCAAGGATCATATCCTTGCTGGAAACTACAGCACTATCCATGAATTGATCAAAGCTCTAAACGAAGTAGAGGTGTTTAAACGGGATTACGGAGTTGTATTCAATTACACAAACCCCAACAAAAAAGTGGGCGTTATCTCTTCTTCAACAAATGTACAGCTGCTAACTCTATCAAGCCAACTAAGCCTAAAGCTCGGTTTATATCCTCAGAATAATCTGATCAAAAAACCAAAGTCACCGTACGCTGCAAACCTTCTACTAGGCCTGCCCTCGCTAATGTACATCTACAAAGATATCGTCAACCTCAGCCTGTGGGTGACATTGTGGCACCGTTGTTATTAATCGTTGGTATCAACAACGTAAACTATCTCTACGGCATACATAAGAGAGTTAGCTATGACCCGTTTCACTACAAGCCCGTGTTTAGAGGGGAAATTGAAAGCTTTGAAATCAATATAAGAACTGACACGGGTGAATCTGTACCATCAGAGTTTGGAAAAGTGTGCGTGAAACTTCATTTTCGACGCTGCTCAACATGAACTGTCCCTACCAAAGATACTACGTCAACCAGGCTGGAACAGAAATATCTTTGATCTACCACGGTGTTCCCTATAACGAGGGCATGGGATAAGAAGTTTTTAGAGGCCTTTTTAAAAGCGTCGTAACGTTGCTGAGAAGCGGCGCTAAGGCCAACGGAAAACAGGCGCTTCATACGGGTGTAGATGTGCTCTCCGACGTTGCCAATCAAAGGCGTCCTTTCAAAGAGGCCCTAAGGCATCGTGTCGGTGAGGCTAGAAATAACTGAAACGCAAGGCTTAACAGAAGATTAACATGCTGATGACCAGCTCAGGCTATAAAGGGCGGTGTAAGAAGCAACGACGTCAGTCTTCAGTCGTCGCCCGACGTAAAAAGGTCAAGAAATAAGCTAAAGATATTTTCAGTTAAAATGTCGTTTCTACACCCCTAGTCCTGCGAGTGTGCCAGCAGTAACTCGATCTCTTTTCCATGCCACGAACTGGTTTAAATACCTATTTCTCTCAATCAATGGCAGGCCTGAGTAAATTAGACTGACGCCTTAATCCGTGAGTTCACTGACGTGGGTGACCAGTGACTTTAATGCCCGGATAGAACAGAACCAGACTTAATTCAAAAGGAACTTTCTTTGATTTTTCTCTAAGGATAAAATGTTTAGACTAAACTGCCCCCATATCTTTATTTTATTTTTATTTTAGGCTTATACTCAAAAAGGGAACGTGTTCTTCTTAGACTTTGACATGGAGGGTCGATGATCACATCTTACTCATTACCTTAAACCAATTGTTTTTCGTCCCTTGAACGTAGATAAGCTTATACACTCAATACATTAAATTTAGACTCTAGAGATCAAATAAATTTGGAAAGTGATATATCAAAAGTACGAATATTAAACATCAAAATAAATAAGGCAAATATTAAATTATTAGGCCTATATATATTTATCACGATATATCTTGTAACCATATTAAATGTTACATTTTCTAGATTGAAAGTGAATACAATATTTCTCTTTGATAAAACCCCTCTATGGCATACAAATACAAACATATTTTTAAAGTTAATGTACTCTTCATTTACTTATAATTTTATATTTTGGATTTAAACGGTTATTATCTTACCTACCCAGTAATTTCACATACATATAATATTTCCCAAACACAGTTTAGAAACTGCGTTTCATTTGACAAACCAGATTATAAATTTTGCATTCATGTTTTGATCAGATAATTGAGTTCAGAGCGGGTCGAGACCCAGAGGTCAAATGTTTGTATAGAAAAGTTGTATACATTTGGAGTGCCATTAATTAGGGAAAGGAATGACACATTTGTTACTCAACTGGTTTATTGATACTCATTCATAACCGAGCATAACGGTAGGAATGCAGATAATGACGATGATTATTTTAGGTCCATTCAGAACAACTCACGACCGTAAACTTAACATAATGGTAGTGATTCGACTTTAATTAAGACGATCGTATGTCCACATATACATAATTAAATAGCAGGGAGTGTTACTAGTTTTGTGGACTGATTATCTTATGTTGTGAATAGTATTTTAATTTTGGTTGATTAATTAAAATATGTGTCACTACAATAAGAGTAGACCATTAGTTCCAAATTATTTTAGAATTAATCTTAAAGGCTTTGATTTGTGGTATGGTTATTATACAATGAAATAACGTTTTCCTAAGTTAAAAATCGAAGCGTTAAGGGGGGACTGTTGGTAACATATGTCAAACGAAGAGTTTTTGCAGTTTTTAGTGATAAACATAATTTTGCTTCAATATAAATATAGTTTAATTTTCTTCAAATGATGATATCATTAGTTTATGAATATCTGTAAAGAGTGTCTTGGTATTTAATGACAACGTTTTCTTTTCTTTAAAAAGTTTTGTCATCTAATGACGCTATGCTTATGCCAGATGTTCAAAATTCGTTGACATCACCGAACTTGAAGAAAATTAAAATCTTTTTTTCTACTGAGAAATTATTTATTTTATTGTTTGTCTAAAAAAAATTGTAAAACACCGTTCTTAGATAATGCTCATCTCATCTCATCAGCATCATTGGGCACGGGGACAAAATGTCTGGTTTGCCAGGCCAGGGATCTAATCCTGAACAGGTATATTGAAGGTGATTATACCCATCTCCCCAACTCATACGCCTTTACTCTAAGTTCTATTTTTCACACCCCTTAACCCATTGGTGTAATTTTAAAATGTGTATAACTTTTAAGGTAGTAAGACACTGAAAGAGCTACAACGAAGCCATTTTGTATAAACAAATTTGCACATGTCAAGAGAAACTAATTAGAGTTTTTGCATACAAGTAGGTTCAACATTGTAGAGTTAAGGATCTTTAACCTTTTTTTTTCTATGTGAGTATAAAACAAATACTGTGACGGCCATGTTTGTTTTAGCGTGTCCGCCCCTCATTAGTTTTGAATTAATTGACCAAACTTGGAACAAGCACACACAGCGACCATAAAGTTTGATTTTGTAACTTCCTCCAGACCACCATTTTAAGGTCCGGGTGTAGACATTTCAACATTAATATCAGATATGTTTGGCTATAAAATAAAACCAATGGACACTTTCAACATATTAACTTTCAAACTATATTATTAAAATTACAAATTATTCCTGTGTTATGTGCTATTATGTGCAAATAGATGACAACAATAATAATTCTAACCAAATGTATTAAAATACTTTCAAGCCCAAAATATTAGGGTTTTTCTTTGGGAGGGGGGGAGGTGGAGTCTAAATAAGTATGTATCGTTCATTTTGAAGCAATCCAATAGTAACACTGTGAACCGATAAGATTATGTGCTAAGTTTGTTTTAAATTGATTGAAATATCTCTTAAGCCAAATTTGTAATACGCTTAGCATATCGTCACCCGAGAATGCAAGTGTTCTATCTCCAAAATTGTTAAATTTGAGATATTAGGTGTTTACGTTTATTTACAATGCATATGATCCACCTGTGGTGAAATTGAGACTATTAAATAATTATTAAAGAAGATACAAACTCTAGTTGTCATCTAGAAACATTGGTTTTATACCCAAGGTCAAACTTCAATGCTCTTTTACACAAAAGTGAAAATTTGGACATAGAACAGTTGCATTCTCGGGTGACGATATATTTCAAGACATATTATTCTAACTTCAAATTTTTATTTTATAAAGTAATATTTTTCAACTCGGTAATCTTGTTGTAAAGTGCTCCCCACAGGTCCCTATATACTTTTGTTGAAACCTAGTTAAAGCCAAAGCATTTGTTTTAGTGATAGAACTCCGTAGCACAACTTCCTTTGGAGAGAAAGTAAGGCCATCTGTCCCAGGTCGATCGTGGCTTGTAAAAGAACCCGGAAAGGTATGAGAAGGTGTATTTCAAGTAAAATTGGTAGACTCGTCTGCACTCGAACATAGAAACTACGCTTGGAAGGAAAGGGAAGCCCCCTCACTTCCTAAACTGCCCTAGTAGATGCATGCCTGGATTAACACTTTAGGGGCCCTGTGCAAAGTATAACTTGGGGCCCTGTGCCAAGTAGAGCTTGGAGCCCTGGGCCAAGTAGAGCTTGGGGCCCGGTGCAAAGTATAACTTGGGGCCCTGGGCCAAGTAGAGCTTGGGGCCCTGGGCCAAGTATAACTTGGAGCCCTGGGCCAAGTAGAGCTTGGGGCCCGGTGCAAAGTATAACTTGGGGCCCTGTGCCAAGTAGAGCTTGGGGCCCTGTGCAAAGTATAACTTGGGGCCCTGGGCCAAGTAGAGCTTGGGGCCCTGTGCAAAGTATAACTTGGGGCCCTGGGCCAAGTATAACTTGGGGCCCTGTGCCAAGTAGAGCTTGGGGCCCTGGGCCAAGTATAACTTGGAGCCCTGGGCCAAGTAGAGCTTGGGGCCCTGTGCCAAGTATAACTTGGGGCCCTGGGCCAAGTAGAGCTTGGGGCCCTGGGAAAAGTATAACTTGGGGCCCTGTGCAAAGTATAACTTGGGGCCCTGGGCCAAGTATAGCTTGGAGCCTTGTGCCAAGTAGAGTTGGGGGCCCTGTGCTAAATAGAACTTGGGGCCCTGTGCCAACTAGAACTGGTTGACCTTAGAAGTTAGTTCCTCAATGAATTATTAAAAATTCTATATATTATATATCATAAATGGATAATTTTATTTATTTAGAAACAAAGTTAGAAAATCTTGGTGAGTACTGTGCATTTTGTTACTAAGATATTATTATTTAATGCCATAGTAGCTGGTAAACTATAGTCTATTATATACTGAGTGGTTTATAGTAATGTAAATTAATACTTTATAAAATAATAATACAGGACATTATAATATATAATTAGTATAAGTAGAGAACAAATAATTTTATTATTTAAACATTTTCCTGCATTTTTCTCACGTCACATTTATTAGCTCTTCGAATAATTTTACTATTTTACCTCAGAAATAACTATCAATAGAAAATCAATATTTATTTTTCTGTTAAAAGTCAACGGTACCGTTTGCATAAATGTAGTGTTTGGGGTTCGCCAAAATCAAAAGTTGGGTTTATTTTTATTCATAGACTGTTGGACTCCACGTAATACCGGGCTACCAGCACACTTCAATTAGGGAATTTCTAAATTAGTTTGGGATACATTTTACGAAAAACATAAAAATATTGAAATAAGTACAAATTATTACTATCACAAAATAAATATGAACATTCAAAGTTATTTGTTTGCCAGGTGGGCGTGGCACACTTGGTACATGCCTTAATCTGGGCCTGAGTAGATGGAACATGTACCAGATAGTGCAGGCATCACTAACCAGCTGAAAGTATTAGTGTGTGCCCTGATCTGAATGGTTTGGAAGTTCATACATGTGTATTACCCGAACGGGTAGTAAGACGCGGTGCTAATAATAATAATAATAAGTTCATACAACCAACTTTCGAGTTGAAAATTCATCATCAGCATCATAACCATCAATATATTTTGATATTTGTTAAGTTGGAAGAACATTAGAATACAATTCTACAGGTCTACCGTCTGTAAATATCACTTTACATTCAGGTTATAGCGCTACGTGATCTTCACTATTGTTGGATTCTAGCACGAAGGAACTTTTAGAAAATACAAAAATGTATTAAATTCAAAATTGATAACGTTTCACTATGTTATTATAATCAATTACAATGACATTTAAATATCACATGACCTGACTTTTAAATATAGTCCCTATAATTGTTTTATATATTTTCATAGCTTTATTTAGGTCTAAATAACAGTATATACAATTTCAATTTAAAAGGTTTGTTTGTGGCCAACATTGATAACATTTAACCATATTGTCAAGGCCGTAGCCAGGGGGGGTTTGGGGGGTTCAAACCCCCCGCGAAATTTTATGAACAAAATATATATAGCTTTATTTATGGTTCAAACTATATAAAAATTAAAATACAAATACAAATTAGGCGGCTGTGTTATTATAAAAAGCACTTCAAAGAGCTTCTAGAGGTGTTAAATATTTAGAAATTTTCCTAGCGTTCGGCATTTTGGGGGTTATTTTACCATAAAAAAAACCTCACAGAGCTTCAAAAAGTGTTTAATAGTTAGAAAATTTCCTACCCTTCGGCAGCTAGGGGGTTATTTTATCATTAAAAGAAACACTTCAGAGAGCTTCTAGAACCATTTGTGATTTATAATGTTTTTTATCTTCCAGCTCACCAAACCCCCCCTGAAATTATTGGCTGGCTACGGCCTTGCATATTGTTTGTGTTATTTTATAACTATTAGTAATATCTATCAAAAGGGACAGATGCAAATAGCATGACGTGATTTATGAATATATAAAAATTGTTTAACTCGTAGTAGCTTTAGTAGCTCTCACATTCTAGGTGTCGAGAGAAAGTAAAAAAGTAAGAATACAGATTTTATTTTTGTGTTAAATTTGATAAATGTTGTACTTTTTTTTTAAACTAAAATAACATTAATAAATCATTTCATAATACTATTATTGGTGTAGTATATAAAAATAAAAGTAAACATTTGCATAGACATAGATATATTATTATTACGATAAAATAGTCTAGGTTTCATATTTTTTAAATGTTTTTCCAAACTCACTATATTATATGTTAATATTTCTTGAAACACCCTTTAATGACCCTAAAAGATACCACGTTTTTTTATAACGGATCTCAGCTTAAGCTTCTCTTTACCTCACAATCCGGCTTGCGCTACTGACCAGATAGTAATTGTATGAATTAACATCAAATTATAGTTCAGTTATAAAATATAATTCAATATCATGACACATAATGAGTTGTTATATTTCCCTTTAAAAACATCACAACATAATTATCTAGTAATTAATAATGATCCACCTCGGTAGCCATGTGGTCTAAGGCGCTACTCTCGTTGTAGACTATACTGCGAATGACCGGGAGATCGAAGTTCGCATCTCAGTTGAGTGTATTTAAGGTGTTTTTTTCGATAGTGGGTTTCCACTATATATTTACGCAAATTCGAGTACACTTCCTTCAAATATAACATCCCTGATTTTTAAAACCATTAAAATAATTAGTACATAAGTGTATAACCTGAGTGGTTAGTAAGACGCGGTGCTAGAATAAATATTAATGCTTGTGACAACGAATATTAAAATGTTGTGAGCTGTCGCCTTTGTGTGATATTGTCTCCTTTGTGTGATATTGTATCCTTTGACTATCGTTTATTTAGATGAATCAATATAATAATTATTAATTTTTCCTTAAAACAAAGTTTTCTAAACGTATTTAGTAACCATTCAACCTTCTCCAGAACATTTGTGGGGGGAATTAAAATGCTATCTACAGCTAACCAGCACCAGTAAGCATATGCTATAGATACCAAACCCATTTAGTTTGGTTTGCCGGTGACGGAAAAGCTGGTGTTCGGATCCTTGATGGGTGTAGGGAGGGTGAGTTTTACTATAATGGTTTTCAACCCTCCCTCCACGCACATTTGAGTTAATTCCCTCAATTATTTTACCTTACTCCTCCTGACCACCTTAGTGTTTTCAATACTGTGAGTGTAAACTAGAACAGGTAGTAGAGTGTTTATAAAAGTGTGGTCCGTGGGTCACTGGTGTCCCGCGGTGGGCCATCAAGTGGTCAGCAAGATATCAAGGAGATGTTTATCACCTGTAACACAAACATTTGAAGTGTAAAAGCTAAAATATGAAATATCCATTCCAAGCTGTATTCATTTTCTCAGTAGACACAAGTCATATAGAAAAGGAAAACTGTAATGACATTAAACCAACAAATCAGAACCATTATTTATAAAAAAAAAACTATAAGGTTTAGAATGTTGAAAACAATCAAACATCTATCATTTCTTTTATTATTATTATTATTATTATTTAAGGTATTTAAAGTGTACGTTATGAACAGAGTTATTATATCAGCATACACAAATGTCTATGAATTATACTGAAGTACCCCACCAATTTTTCCCGGAAAGGTCTTTTCACGCACCTTTCAGGGTTCTTTTACATGCCACACTCTAAATGGGACTGGTGGCTTTACTTCCCCTCCGAAGGAAGTTGTGCTACATATTTTATTCGGCCAAGAAAAATCTGTCGAACTCAGCTGGGTCTTAGCCCAATATCATCGGGTAGTGAGGCAAGCATTACCCCAAGAACACCAAAGTTGACCTCAATGTAATTGTATGATAACTTTGTTCAATATTTAATTAAACAAATTAATATTTGTTTTTTATTAACGTTCGTAAAGTGGAATTGCCTAAAAATAATGTTTCTTCTGTATAGTTTTAAAATACACACACTAATCCTCCTCCCAGGGCCCCTGTGGTCCCCTCGTGAAAATACACACACTAATCCTCCTTCCAGGGCCCCTGTGGTCCCCTCGTGAAAATACACACACTAATCCTCCTCCCAGGGCCCCTGTGGTCCCCTCGTGAAAATACACACACTAATCCTCCTCCCATGGCCCCTGTGGTCCCCTCATGAAAATAACGTCAACTTGTTCGTCTTTCATCACCAAAACTGTGGTAAAAACTGTGGTAATGAGAACGTGGGGAAAAATTAGTTATTAATGGAGGACTATTTATTACTTGACAACTTTTATAATATTCATTTCTCATGTATTAATATTGCATATTATGGTTTTACCGAGGGGACTTTTTGTATAGCAAAAAATCGTTATTAGACAAAATGCAGGAGTTATTTCACCCCAGTAGTTTCCATTAGTTTAATTTTCTACATAATAATCTCAACAATTCCTAATTATTTTTTTCCGGCAGAGTAGAATATGACTAAGACATTTTCCTTTCATTTAAAGCGTTGATGTTTTAATGCCACTATTTTTATTGATATTATTCAAGAACTGTTGAAATAGCATTGTTTGGAAAATTAAACTAAACATTATCATCATTCGACGTTTCCGCCTATGTAGGTCATCTGGCACAGCCTCTTTCATACTTGTTGGCCTTTCCAAACTTCTCCCTTTGTCACTTGTCTCCTGTCTACTCCTGGTCTTCCATTCCTGTTTATCTCTCCAAACTTCTCCCTTTGTCACTTGTCTCCTGTCCACTCCTGCTCTTCCATTCCTGTTTATCTTTCCAAACTTCTCCCTCTGTCACTTGTCTCCTGTCTACTCCTGGTCTTCCATTCCTGTTTATCTCTCCAAACTTCTCCCTCTGTCACTTGTCTCCTGTCTACTCCTGGTCTTCCATTCTTGTTTATCTCTCCAAACTTCTCCCTCTGTCACTTGTCTCCTGTCCACTCCTGCTCTTCCATTCCTGTTTATCTCTCCAAACTTCTCCCTCTGTCACTTGTCTCCTGGCCACTACTTTAGCCTCAATGTCCTTCTGCGCTTGGTAAATCCATCTTGCCAGTATTCTTCCAGCAGGTCTTAACATATCTAATAGAAATATATATTGTATTAATTTTGGCCATAATATTTTTTTGTTATAAAAACTATAAAAATGCAAATCTTAATCACGTTACCTTCCATCCCACTTTAATAAAGTTTCTTTATTGATAATTTATATAAAGGAAGCTGCTTCGGTAAGCGAGAAACACTCAAGTACACGTTCAGCTCTAACACTAATTTAATTCTACGATACGTTATTTCAAAATAAAGCTCACGCCAAAAGTAAGTCAAAAGATTCCAACAAACCTCTTTTTACCTTACAACCCTAAGTATATCTTCTTAATATATTTTTTAAATGTGTGAAAACGTGCCATTATCTTAAACTCAACAACGTTTTAAGCATATTTTAAAGGCTGTGAGATAAGGCTTGTAAAAGATTTAGCCTTTGTCTAACAAATACAATCATACATAGATAAGACTCACAAAAGAAAATAATAAGATTTTTGACCTTGAGATAAGAAATTGTGTGGTTTTATTCTCCCTCTTTTTTAGTGGCATGACAATGGATGGTTGTAGGGTAAGGGCTAAAGGATGTATAATCTGAGATATAATAGAGAAGTAGTTCAGAAAAAGACACAGGCCATTGTGTTTTAAGCGGCCGTTTGGGCCAAACAGCGATTGTAACTTTCTCTCTGCCTGCCCTAATGCAGCTATCAGGGATATTTACTGTTACAATGCAACTTTGAAGTACTTAACTCATACAAATTACTGTAGATAAACCAAATTGACACTAGTTTTTAAAAGAAGAGAAATGTCATTGGCTTGCATGGTTTTTGTTTTTCTCTCTAGAAGAGCTGTTTCAGAATAGAATTCCTACAAGACAAGAGAAAGCTATTTTGATTGATTTACGATAAGGATCCAAGTCTGCTGTGTTAGTTTACAAGCCTTAGTGATCCAACAGCGAGCATTCAAACCAGGGCAAGAAGGGAAGTATATAAATAGTATATTGCTCAGCCAGGGCAAGAAGGGAAGTATATAAATAGTATATTGCGCAGCCAGGGCAAGAAGGGAAGTATATAAACAGTATATTGCGTAGCCAAAACAAGAAGGGAAGTATATAAATAGTATATTGCGCAGCCAAAACAAGAAGGGAAGTATATAAATTGTATATTGCGCAGCCAGGGCAAGAAGGGAACTATATAAATAGTATACTGCGCAGCCAAAACAAGAAGGTAAGTATATAAATTGTATATTGCGCAGCCAGGGCAAGAAGGGAACTATATAAATAGTATATTGCGCAGCCAGGGCAAGAAGGGAAGTATATAAACAGTATATTGCGCAGCCAAAACAAGAAGGTAAGTATATAAACAGTATATTGCTCAGCCAGGGCAAGAAAGGAAGTATATAAATAGTATATTGCGCAGCCAAAACAAGAAGGGAAGTATATAAATAGTATATTGCTCAGCCAAAACAAGAAGGGAAGTATATAAACAGTATATTGCGCAGCCAAAACAAGAAGGGAAGTATATAAATAGTATATTGCTCAGCCAGGGCAAGAAGGGAAGTATATAAACAGTATATTGCACAGCCAGGGCAAGAAGGGAAGTATATAAACAGTATATTGCGCAGCCAAAACAAGAAGGGAAGTATATAAATAGTATATTGCGCAGCCAAAACAAGAAGGGAAGTATATAAATTGTATATTGCGCAGCCATGGCAAGAAGGGAAGTATATAAACAGTATATTGCGTAGCCAAAACAAGAAGGGAAGTATATAAATAGTATATTGCGCAGCCAAAACAAGAAGGGAAGTATATAAATTGTATATTGCGCAGCCAGGGCAAGAAGGGAACTATATAAATAGTATACTGCGCAGCCAAAACAAGAAGGTAAGTATATAAATTGTATATTGCGCAGCCAGGGCAAGAAGGGAAGTATATAAATAGTATATAGCGCGCCTGGGATACATCGCTCGTAGCCCAGTTTGTGGAAATACTAGCCAGTACTAATGTACCGTTGTCCAGAACTTAATACTAACTAACCAAACCCCTGTGACCGTAGGGGTAATCCGCTTTTCGGGGGAAAATACCGAAGGTATCGGCCGGGAATGGGACCCGGGACCCCTAGTCTCGCAGCCAGGTGTAGTGACGCCACGTGGCTGGTGGATAAACCTTCATTCCCGCGAATCAACAGCGCTGCAACCTCTCCTCGCCGACAACCCCACCGGACATAAGGTCTTCCTGGGAAGAGTAGGACCATTGACCGCCATGCTTTAAGGACTCACGCTGGGTTAAGGTTACATTTGAGAATCGTGAGTGGGAAAGAATGAAAGATATACATTTCTTTTTTTAAAGAGGGCCAAGATTTTAGTTTATTACTCAATGTTGGCATAAACGAGCTTTTTTTTTCCTTTTTTTAGTCTCCTTCAGCGTCAACTTTCCAGTGGAGTCATTGATCATCTGATTGTACTGCGACTCAAGTGAGTCATATGTGTCGGTGCGGTCAGTGAGTGTGTGAATAAGAATGTGGGAAAAACGCTAGGGCCACTTTCCATGTGTGTAGGTACTATCGACCTCCCACGCGAGACCTGCTTTCACGACACAAGTTTTATTGCTTGGATCTACGTTTTAATGCGGAGATATATTTTTTAGCTTAATTTGCAAGATATTTCAAAAACTAGCCTTGTGGGTAAGTTTAATATGATCTCTTGTATAAAGTGATTTTTTTCCCCCGAGTGTTTTAAATAATGAACTAAAATGTATTGAAAAAAAGATTAACTTTCAGGAAGATCTCTATTGAGCTTTTTTTTAATAATATAAATTTCCAGAATCTGTAGAATTTTTGAAAAATAAATGTCAATAGAAAATCATCTTAGGGTACAAACTACGGTCCATTTCTTATAGAAAGAACAATACCTGGCAGGTGTAAAAGTTACTAGATATTCATGTTATTCACACGTAAAGAAGTGTGATCTGTAATTATCACTTGTGAAAGATATCAAAACCTATCAAATAATTTTAGTAAAGTGTCATTAATGGGGACCGCTAAAAAATAGATTTGTATTTTCTAAAAGATTCTACCAAAAAATTTCTAGCTTTAATTTGTTTTGATGACTTAGGAATATTCATTTTTTTAAATTAATTAATAATGTAAAAATTTGTAGCACCGTGTCTCTCTACCCAATAATGTATATGCAGTAATTAATATGATATTATAGTGATGCTAAGGGTAGAATCAAGAGAAAATGTACCTGTGAGAGGGTGGATGGAGAGTGGCAAACCATTTAGGTAAAAAACATTTGCATTACACCCAACCTGTATTCGAACTAGTCTAAACGAGCTCGACATTCAGACCTCTTAACCACCAGCCATTGCGAGTTAATGGTTTGAATGGATTAGATAGCCAAGCTATTGTATCGGTTATTTAGGGCTATAGCAGAATATAAATATTATATTCTTTAAATTGAAAAATTATAACTGGACATGGGAGTCGAACCCTGGACCTTTGGCTTAGTACACCAATGCTCTAACAAATTATCTATTCAGGAATCTTACTGTATCCGATGTCAATCTTCACTCGAACCCTGGGTACGAGACGACCACTGGATAGCTCAGTGGTAAGGGTATAGGCGTACTAAGCTGGAGGTACCTAGTTGAATTCCCGTGCCCAGGTGTCATTTTTCAATTTAAAATAAATAGTAGTTTAATCTTTTAACAGGAAACTAGTTATAGTATGTGTACACTACAATTAATTACACTAGACGAATATTAAATAGTTAATATCACTTGGTGAATAGTAAATATCACTTGGTGAATAGTTAATCGCAGAATTTCACGGCCAGATGATCTTAATAAAGAGAGCAATCCCAATGAAATCCCGCTAGATTCTCGTTGAGATTTCATGGTTTGGGTCCTGCTATTAGGAGCGTTCCCTTTACTGAGTAATTAGTTAGATAAATTATAGTTCTAGTCAGTCTAGTGGATCCTAGCTTGGCAAAAGGACATGTTCATTATCAACATCTAAAAATAAAAAACTTTCAAGTAAGAGATAAATGAGCACAGATTTCAGCTTGATATATTTCAATATGAGTGTGTGCTCTACAGAAAATGAGCACAGTTTTCAATTTGATACATTGCAATATGAGTGTGTGCTCCACAGAAAAATGAGCCTAGTTTTCAACTTGATACATTGCAATATGAGTGTGTACTCTACAGAAAAATGAGCACAGTTTTCAAGTTGATACATTGCAATAAGAGTGTGTGCTCCACAGAAAAATGAGCACAGTTTTCAACTTGATACATTGCAATATGAGTGTGTGCTCCACAGAAAAATGAGCACAGTTTTCAACTTGATACATTGCAATATGAGTGTGTGCTCCACAGAAAAATGAGCCTAGTTTTCAAGTTGATACATTGCAATATGAGTGTGTGCTCTACAGAAAAATGAGTACAGTTTTCAATTTGATACGTTGCAATATGAGTGTGTGCTCTACAGAAAAATGAGCACAGTTTTCAAATTGATACATTGCAATATGAGTGTGTGCTCCACAGAAAAATGAGCACAGTTTTCAAGTTGATACATTGCAATATGAGTGTGTGCTCCACAGAAAAATCATGTTCAGATCCAAATGGTGATATTTTTATAAATATTTATCTCAATATTTTGGTTGTAAATGATTTAATAAGGCTAGCAACATGTTTTTAATCCACCCGAACTGGCGTACACATGGACAAAGGTGTCAGCCTCAGCCTTGGATTTAGGTGTATTGAGGGTGATTTTAGTAAATTAATTCTTAACATTGTTCCATGAAAATAAGAAAAGTATCCCTTTCAGTCTTAATTTTCACATCCCTACCCTATTAATAGATTCGAAGTTTACTCCAGACCCTCCCCCCCCCCTCTTCTTTCACCTCCGTGATTAGGAACCCAGTATTTTCCGAGAATTACAGCTTAAACGTGAGATATTCAACCACGCAATCACTGATGCAAGCTATTTTTTAATTATATAATAATATAACATAAGCATTTACATTTGTATTAATTTATTTATTAAATATTTAAGTTTAACAACCTGTTTATTAATAGCTTAGTTTGAAGAATAGGGATAAGTTATATATTAAGTGCACCTGCATTAGCAAGGAGGATAGTAGGATCGTACAACTGAGTCACGTGGGCAAACTACACTAGATTAGAGATGAAACCTTTCCAGCGAATTTTCTATTTGAGAATTATCCAAGAAGGGTTTGGGTGAGTCTGCCCCTAGAGCTCATTACATGAATACATAAAGCTATCAAATAGTGTTTTGGTGGACGAGGGGGGTAGAGGGAGAATATTGTTTGAAAAGACAACCTTAACATTATTTTAAATATCTTATTGATGATTACTGAAAATAAAATCCAAACAAATAATCGCAATTAGAGATGAAATCATTCGTTAAAATGATCAGATTATATATTTTATAGCACCGTGTCGTACTACCCATTCGGGTTAAAAGCTTGTTTAATAATTACGTTAATGTGTTAGGGATGAGTAAGAATTAATCTAAAGAAAGTGTACTCGAATTTGCGTGGAGAGGGAGAGAGTGGGAAGCCAATAAGGAAAAACTACTCTCAGTCCACCCGACCGTGACTGAACCACGATCCCTCCGTCATCGGTGGTCTAGCCTATTGCGAGAGTAACGCCCTAGACCGTGCGGTCACTGAAGCGGGTCCAGTCAGATCATTGAATCCAAGTGGAAAGGGGCTGTATTCACAAAGGTTGAAATACTAACATAATTATCTGGTCTATAATAGAGCTGATGTTAGTGACAGATTCTCCCACCAAGCGCTGTAGTCGATACTTGAGTGTGGGGAGAGAACTGTAATTACATTTATTGTTTTAATGTAACCTACTGTAAAACCTTTCTGTGAGGAAATTAAAATAGGGTGTAGACTTTAAATCTTGGAATATATCTATTGCATTCATTCCATTTAAATAACAGCATTCATTTTCCCAGAAAGACATAATTTAAACTTTCCATAAAGGATTATTCTACTTCTCTGATCTCTATTTTCAGTCCAACCAGTCGAGACTCAAACCTCAACCTTGCCATCAGCTGCAATTCAATAACTCTTCATTGCAAGTCTAATGCCATAGACCATGGGAACACTGGTGTTGGATTGTAATATCTCAAACGAAACATGTCTGTGGTGTATTTTTATAACATTTTGGGAGGTTTGTTTATCATTGCGTCTCTACCAGTTCAAGTTATAGGTAAGATATATGATAGCCCCTCAAATGGTGTAGGGAGGAGGAAGAACACGTTCAAGAGGAAATATACCAGCGTTTGCATGATATGAGAGAGGGAAAAAACAACCTAAGTAGATTATATTAGGGTTTGAACCTGAATCTCCCCGTCATCAGCAGGCCAGTCTAACACAAGATTGACGCCTTAGACCGTTCGGCCACTGAAGCGGATTTTTGAGCAATCAATATTATACAAGGGAACTCCCCATGTCACTCGATCTTGAAACTCTTGACTAGATTCGCCGACAAAACTTTTATCTGCCTTCATTTGTAAATATCGGCAGTTTCGGCAAGAAATAGGAGGTAGAATAAAGTATCTAACATTAGCCTAATGATCAACAGGACAGCCTTAAAAGGTATTAAGGTGTACTTCTAATAGGATCTACCTTAAATGTGTGATGTTAAATATCGATAGCTGTTTGTTTGAAGGCCGACCGCAAGGTTAACGACACGACTAGCATGTTGCAGCGGACTGGACACAAGAGGTCGAGGAGCGGGTCTCTCAGAGAAACAACTTAACTCCTAATTGTAATATGTAACTTACAAGTTTGGGTTATAAACATTGAAATGTTGCTTTCATTAGTAGGCCTAGCCTGTTCCGGAATGCTCCAGGCTTTAAGTTAGTCCTACTATCAGTATGGCATAATTTGATTATGAGCGACAAACACTCTAGTATATTTTAAATTACTATTTTTATCAGTATTTGTTATATTTATTAATTTTGACGTTCGATTAGTAAATATTGTAGTTTGTTGGTAAACTTCAAATAGCAATAACAATGACAGCCACATATCTTCATGAGGAATATTTATTATCTTGTCTCTGCCCATTTCTACCCCAGGATAGAGATTGGTGGGACCACGTTAGAAAAAGATGGTAGGAGGCAATGGGTTATTTTCTTTGGACTTTCATTATTAAACGAGTATGAACTATAAAATCATATTTATAAGTTGTACAAGAACTAAGTATGGACACTAACGAGCAGGTCTTTGTCACATCCCACTGGTCCATGAGCCCTTTCTTTAGCCTTCATTGCCTTTCAGTCCCTACATGAGTGGTAGTATGGAGCCCTTAACAATATCTTTATCTAACATGAGTATCAGTCCCTACATGAGTGGTAGTATGGAGCCCTTAACAATATCTTTATCAACATGAGTATCAGTCCCTACATGAGTAGTAGTATGGAACCCTTAACAAGATCTTTATCAACATGATTATCAGTCCCTACATGAGTGGTAGCCCGGTGCCCTTAACAAGATCTTTATCAACATGAGTATCTGTCCCTACATGAGTTGTAGCTCGGAGCCCTTGACAAGATCTTTATCAACATGAGTATCAGTCCCTACATTGAGTGGTAGTATGGAACCCTTAACAAGATCTTTATCAACATGATTATCAGTCCCTACATGAGTGGTAGTATGGAGCCCTTAACAATATCTTTATTAAAATTAGTATCAGTCCCTACATGAGTTGTAGCTCGGAGCCCTTGACAAGATCTTTATCAACATGAGTATCTGTCCCTACATTGAGTGGTAGTATGGAACCCTTAACAAGATCTTTATCAACATGATTATCAGTCCCTACATGAGTGGTAGTATGGAGCCCTTAACAAGATCTTTATCAACATGAGTAGCCCTGAAAAACAGACTGAGACTTCCCTGGTAACTTTCAACAAGTCTCTCAAATAGATTGTAACAAGACTAACAAGACTGTAACAAGGCTAACCGCTCACACGACTGCAACAAGCTATAACAAGACTGTAACAAGTTATAACAAGACTGTAACAAGCTATAACAAGACTAGCCTCTAACAAGACTGTAGCAAGCTATAACAAGACTAGCCTCTAACAAGACTGTAACAAGCTATAACAAGACTAGCCTCTAACAAGACTGTAACAAGCTATAACAAGACTAGCATCTAACAAGACTGTAACAAGCTATAACAAGACTGTAACAAGACTAACCACTCACACGACTGCAACAAGCTATAACAAGACTGTAATAAGCTATAACAAGACTAGCCTCTAACAAGACTGTAACAAGCTATAACAAGACTGTAACAAGACTGTCGCGTGGGCTTGTTCCTAAAAAACGGAACCCTTATTTCAATACCCAGGCCCATTCCAGCTTGAGGTTCATGGATTGTATGGGACAATTTCCTGCTCACTCAGTAAACTACACATCTAACCACGTTTAATTACAACAATTTGTACTATTGACTACACAATATAGTTAGTCCCAAGACTCCAACTAAATCAAAAGATAAAAAACTACTTTTAATCTAATTAAAATTAAAATTAGATCGTTTTATATAAGCCCTTCGTTTACCCTGAAAGGTATTTTCTTTATGCGTTACACCATGGCCCCATCTAAGAAGCTATACCATGGTATATAATCCGACAATGTAGGACTGCTTGTTACCTAGCGCGTCAGCACTAGGGCATAGCTTATAAAAATAGGGCCATAGTGTAGTCGATGAAGGTAAGACTTTACCCTTCAGGTTAAAGGAGGTGTACATATGGCGATTCTACCAATTGAAAACAGGTTTATACCGATTAGGACCTACAATATAATTGGTTGAACATTAAGACATCAGACATGCTTAATTTTTTCAAGTATTCTATCATTTAATTAGATATAATGGATTATAATTAAATATAGTTAGCTGTCTATCATTTTTATAAATTGCTTTATTGAGTATTTAATTTAATTAAAAACCCATTTTGACTAGCAATAACAAAATAAATTGGAAATGAACAATAAAATACAAACTGGAAATGCATGTCATTCCTCGGTCAGTAAGTTGTTGACATCTTGCCTGCTGTCAAGGAATGTAAAACTAAGAATATACAAAATAATAGTTTTACCAGTGGTTCCTTACGTGTGAGAAAGCTGGTCTCTTACCTTAGAAGACGAAAAGAAATGATTGATGTTCGTTAACAAGGTTCTTACAATACCCTGTACACATCACAATACATTGTTAGGATAGTGAAATGTCATGGATTACTGTGGGAAGGTCATGCAGCGTGAATGGGAGAATATAGAACCTTTTTCAGGGTGTTAACTGGCGAACACAATGGAAATATACCATTGGGAAGACCTAGACATTGTTATAAGGATAACACAATGGACCGAAAAGAGATAGGGTGTAATGAGGTGGACTGGATAGAACTAGCTAGGGACAGGGATAGGGTGTAATGAGGTGGACAGGATAGATCTAGCTAGGGACAGGGATAGGGTGTAATGAGATGGACAGAATAGATCTAGCTAGGGACAGGGATAGGGTGTAATGAGGTGGACAGGATAGATCTAGCTAGGGACAGGGATAGGGTGTAATGAGATGGACATAATAGATCTAGCTAGGAACAGGGATAGGGTGTAATGAGATGGACAGAATAGATCTAGCTAGGGACAGGGATAGGTTGTAATGAGATGGACAGAATAGATCTAGCTAGGGACAGGGATAGGGTGTAATGAGATGGACAGAATAGATCTAGCTAGGGACAGGGATAGGGTGTAATGAGGTAGACTGGATAGAACTATCTTAAGACAGGATATATGACGTACTTTAGAAAGAGTGGCAATAAGCCTTCAATTACGGTACCTAATGCCATAGATAGGTAATTAATTAGGAGGGCCGACAATTATATGTTAGTAATGGATCATTTTAAAAGAGCTATTATAATGCGTGAACTAAAATATTTGCGTCAAAACACTTTGAATATTTGGTATATAAAATTAAGGCTGAAAGGTTTTTTGTTTCAAATGTCTTGTTTATTAACCTAGTTTAGAAAAACTAGGGGGAAAATATTTGAAACATGTTATTTCTAGTTATTTTATTAAAGGGATGGATTAATTGCGCTCACAGTCTAAACTTAACAAAATTTTGTCACGTTGAGCTTAGCCCTTTTGACGTTCTATTTCAAATAAACGAAATAAATAAAAAGTATGCAATCACCCACATCACGTAATGATCATCAACAGATGTTTATAAATATGCACTATATTTATAATAGTGTTTATAAAGATAAACGTAAACTTGTGCAATAAATAACAATAATAATGAAATGTACAAAAAGAGGCTTAACTTTCTATGTTATTATTATTATTGTTATTACCACCACCGTTTGGGTGATATGCTTTTACGCTAATGTGTAATGGTAGGGTGATTGTGATATGGAATGAAGGACCTACAATTTAACATGGGATCCGAACCACGGTGGAGGCCTTGCAGTCCCCACATTCCCAAGTTGTGATTAATACACGTCTTTTGAGAGATAAAGGAGGGTTTTGGCAATCAGATAAATCTGCGCCAGGCCAAGGATTGAACCCTGGGCCCCCAACACAGTAGTCCGACAACTTACCTCTAGACCACCAGATCACAGCCTTTCTTTGGAAATAATCTGGTTATTTCAAGCTGTTCTGTCAGATTCTACGCATATTCAAACTTGTTGGGTAGAAATGATAAAGGAATAACTTAGAATAATTTTACCCGCATTTATGTGGAAACAGGGTGGGAGACCATTTAGAAATAAATACACCAGTAGATATAGCAGTGTTTAGAGCCCACGACCCTCTCATCACCGGAAATCCAGACAATACTAGACCATCCCCTTCATCCATATGATCGTGTTTAATTGAATATTGAGTTGCAAATTCCATCATCTTAGTGCCTCCACACATGCTTCTGGGTTTGTCTTTGAAGCTGTGTGATGTTCTGTAACTATGTCAATTTAACACAGTTCCCGACGGTAGTGAACTCTTCTACAGTGATCTCTTTCTTCACCCTGAATAGAAATATATGGTCTTGCATTCCAATAAAGGGCTAGTAATAGCGAATTGGTTTAAGACAAAATAGATAAAAAGATAGAATAAAAAGTAGCCAAGTAAAGCAAAGAGTGTTTTAACCGCAAACTTACATAATATTAGATTAAGAACTGCAGACAATAAGCGGTGTGGCAATTTACTTTCTTTGAACGAATAATAAAATAGAAGATAATACGAACCCTAACTATCCGAGTTTCCAACTAACCGAATCACCTCAACCAGGAAGTAAGAATCCTCCGCTCCGTTTTTCACTACGAGTCAGCCTACGTAGTCATAATACCTGTTCATTCTTATCTAGTTTATAAGTATATTTATTCATTTTTCATTTTTCATAGACTTAAAAAGTGTTAAAATAATATTAAAGTAACATCTTGTGAATGTGGGGAATGCCAAGCCTCCACCGTGGTTCGGATTCCACGTTAAATCGTAGGTCCTCCATTTCATCTCACAATCACTCTACCATTACACATTAGCGTAAGTGTGTACAACCCGAACGGGTAGTAAGTCACAGTGCTAATAGTAATAATAATAATATTAAAGTACATCAGAGTTTTCGATTTTACGAACTCTCTCCATTACGAATCAATTTGGATAATCGACGTTCTAACTAACTGTATGTATAATAAAGTGTATTCGTCTAAATATGGCCTACTCTTACCTCGCTGTGGATTATGGGTAAAGGAAAGGGACGGGGCCTTATTTCCTGGTTGACCTTGTATCGATGTGTGGGATAGGTTCCTGAAGAGGAAGAAGATAAAGGTAAGTCCAAAAAGGAAGGCAGACGGGCGCCAGAGAACCAGAACTATTTAGGAAGAGTCATGTTTGCCACGGATGATTATTGACTGACTGGAAACGAACGACCCGGTCTACCTGGTGCGCCGAGGAGGAGGTGTTTTCGACCTGATGACCTGCAGACAACATCGAGAGCGTGCGATTGGTGACGTCCCTGTTGTGCAGTCGTCCCTAACCAGGAACACCGCTGAGACAGCTACGTACCGGGTCACCTGTCTCCCCGCGATACGTCCTCACCTTCACTGAACAACCCAGACACTACGTTCCAGCGGACTTCCTCTGTCCTCACTCGGGGCAGTCTTGTCCACGTGCTTCGAAAATACTAGCTTATCTGCTCAAATATATTTTGGGACAAGTCTATATTCTCCAGACTAAAATACACATTTGTATGAAAATATTATTCAATTTAAATCTATCTTGATATAAAAAAAGTAAAATAAGTTTAATCTTTACAGTTGTCTTATAATCTGTAAACATTCTCCAAGTCGCAAATGACCTTAAATTGACCCCAAAAGGTTTGTGTTTGCTTCGTGTATGATCATAATAGAAACATTGAAATTCATCACTGACATCCTACTTATTTTTAGTTATCATAATTTTGTCATCGTTAATTTTTGAGTCTTAAACATGATTTTGACTTGTTACGTACGACCTTAATAGTTCAAAGATTTGATTATTTTATTGTGACATCCATTTTTATATTGGTTTGATCTCTCTCTCTCTCTCTTTCTCTCTCTCTCTCTCTCTCACACACACACACACACACACCCAAAGTAATTTCTAGTCAAGTTAGAAATTTGTTTCATAAATTGGGAGCCGGTTGATCTAGCATATACTTTTAGGTAGTTTTTTTTTCCCTATGTTAGTAACCAAATAGTGTTTTGTAGAGTTATAGCCATACTATGTAAAAAAAAAGTTTGGTATGGATCGTATTTCTCGAAAAAGAAAGCTAATGGTTTGAACATTGGACTCAAATCAATCGGATTGGTGATCTGGTTATCTAGGGCGTTAGGATTACGCTTCCCTTGCTAATCGTGTTTAGAAAATGTTTGAGTTCAATATCAATTGTTTTTCTAGACTTGTTCTGGGTTCCAAACAGAGCTGGCTATCATGAGATGTGTCAATATTCTGCAAACACCCCCTGTGGTATATGATACGTCCAAACTAAGACTCCACGGAGTCAGTCTACGGGCGAGCTATACCGACCAAGCGCCCGCCGCCTGTTGGTGAAGATAGTGCACACACTTGCTGATAAAGAGTGTCATGTGATCAGCATAAAGAACTCTTGGAAGTTTGAATCCACTTCTGACTACTTTGTTTATTCGGGAAACAAAGAGGAGCATGAGTTCGACCCCAGCCGAGGGCATTAAAGATGGTGTTTCTACATTAACGAACCAATCCTCCTCTCAGATAGGTGGTCCCCAAGTCTCTCTTACTTACCCATATCGGTAGTCAAATGGTTTGAGGTGTCATGTTCACATCATATTGGATCACCGTTTGGGGACCAAAAACTAGTCAGATTTACTGAGAGGGGTGTTTTTCTTAGATGGTTTCTCATTTTTCACCCTCACAACTTTGGGTGCATTTTGTTATAGTTTAAATATGCGTCTAGTGGGTGGAAAAGTGTCAAGAAGTGGAGGAACAACAAAATGTTAATCTTACTTATGCCGCTGAGATTTTCCCCTAAACTCTCGATAGTTACTAATAGCCTTGTTTTGAATTTATCAGTAAATATATACAATTTAAATATTAGAAAAGTTTAAATGTCTAACCTCCACCCCTAACACACCTCCCACCCTCTCCCGTCATCCTGACAAACTCAGTGAGAGTCCTTGACCTCCCAACCGATATCCCCGGTAATAACCATCTGACGTCCATGGTCAGGAAGCTGTTGGCCCTCCCATCTATCTGAGAGGACCATCTCGGAACAACTCTCGCGTGAACGTTGTCTGGCCAGCTATACCCACACACACATCGCTGGGGGATTCATTTAGATAACACCAGTTAACAGCCATATTAATTATGTAACTCCAGCAGAGCTTTGCGACATAGACACATATTACTCCGCGTGTGCATAAAAATAGATCGTATTTTAGGACACATTAAAACGTTTGGCGCATAAGTTGATTTTGGGATGTGGTTGGTTTAAAGCTGCTATATGGATAACACATTCCCTTAGCCCCCTGTTCTACACCCTCCAAATTGTGGATCTCACTCACTGATCATGTATTTTAATTGGTTTTAATTATGACACTTATCGCGATGTTTATTAATTCAGACCCGCCTCGGTGGCGTAGTTGGCTAACACGCTTGTCGTGTTGAGCTCGACTGCTGAGGATGGGGAGATCGAGGTTCGAATATCGGTCGGGTGAACTGGGGGTGTTTTTTCCTAAATAGTTTTCCACTCTCCCTCCACGCAAATGCGGGTTCACTTCCTCTAATTAAACCTTCCCAAATCCTAATCCATTAGCGTAAATAGTACTTGAAGCGTATAACCCGAATGGGTAGTAAGACTCGGTGCTAAATATTATTTATTAATTCAAGCAAAAAAGGGTGAGTGAAATTTGGTTTCATTTCCCGCTTCTTACGACCTGTCCAGGATACCTGCTTGTATTTTCTTTAATTGAGTAAGGCTTAGGGAAGTAGTAGTTTAAGAGAAATGTACCCACGTTTACTTGAAGGGATAATTGAACACTATTTGAATAAAACACCTCAGGACAACATCTGTACGGGATTAGAACCGGTACCTCTCTATCACCAGTAAACAGGATAAGATGAGATTGATGACCATAACCATGTGTTCACTGTAGTGGCTATGAAGGAGACTACTTATAGGAAGTGCACCTACATTATTGTAGAGATGTGATGGAAAAAACCGATATAAATCTCATGTGAAGCCCTACTTTCTGCACATGTACCCAGACAAGATTAGAACCTCAACTCTTTCGTCAATAGCAAAAAAGTTATTTTATAGACTGACGTCTTAGACCACGCCTCCACCGGTACGCGTGTATAATGTGTTACAGATATAGAACTGCATTTATTACTATCAATAGAGCAAATTTAATTCTGACCTCGTAAGGTAAGAGGTCATCGAAAAGATACGTCTTTTTTGAGCCAATTTTAAGCATTTATTGTTTTTTTAAATATTTAGTGAGCTAAGTCGACTGTGAAGGTTGTGGGGTGAAGTTCTCCCCTCAGGACCCGATGCTCGTGGGTTCAATCCAGGCAAGGTTGTGGGGTGAAGTTCTCCCCTCAGGACCCGATGTTCATGGGTTCAATCCAGACAAGGTTGTGGGGTGAAGTTCTCCCCTCAGGACCCGATGCTCATGGGTTTAATCCAGCCAAGGTTGTGGGTGAAGTTCTCCCCTCAGGACCCGATGTTCATGGGTTCAAACCCTCCAATGTTGTGGGGGTGAAGTTCTCCCTTCAGGACCCGATGCTCGTGGGTTTAATCCAGCCAAGGTTATGGGGGGTGAAGCTCTCCCCTCAGGACCCGATGCTCGTGGGTTCAATCCAGCCAAGGTTGTGGGGTGAAGTTCTCCCCTCAGGACCCGATGCTCGTGGGTTCAATCCAGCCAAGGTTGTGGTGTGAAGTTCTCCCCTCAGGACCCGATGTTTGTGGGTTCAAACCAACCCAGATTTTGGTGTGAAGTTCTCCCCTCAGGACCCGATGCTCGTGGGTTCAATCCAGCCAAGGTTGTGGGGTGAAGTTCTCCCCTCAGGACCCGATGTTCGTGGGTTCAATCCAGCCAAGGCTATGGGGGGGGAAGTTCTCCCCTCAGGACCCGAAGCTCGTGAGTTCAATCCAGCCAAGGTTGTGGGGTGAAGTTCTCCCCTCAGGACCCATTGTTTGTGGGTTCAACCCAGCCAAGATTGTGGGTGAAGTTATCCCCTCAGGACCCGATTTTCGTGGGTTTAATCCCACAAAGGTTATGGGGGGTGAAGTTCTCCCCTCAAGACCCGTTGTTTGTGGGTTCAATCCAACCCAGATTTTGGGGTGAAGTTCTCCCCTCAGGACCCGATGCTCGTGGGTTCAATCCAGCCAAGGTTGTGGGTTGAAGTTCTCCTCTCAGGACCCGATGTTCGTGGGTTCAACCCATTCAAGATTGTGGGTGAAGTTCTCCCCTCAGGACCCGATGTTCGTGGGTTTAATCCCACAAAGGTTATGGGGGGTGAAGTTCTCCCCTCAGGACCTGATGTTTGTGGGTTCAATCCAACCCAGATTTTGGGGTGAAGTTCTCCCCTCAGGACCCGATGCTCGTGGGTTCAATCCAACCCAGATTGTGAGGTGAAGTTCTCTCCTAAAGACCCGATGTTCGTGGGTTCAATCCAGCCAAGGTTGTGGGGTGTATTTCTCCCCTCAGGACTTGATGTTTATGGGTTCAATCCAACCCAGATTGTGAGGTGAAGTTCTCCCCTCAGGACCCGATGTTCGTGGGTTCAACCCAGCCAATATTGTGGGTGAAGTTCTCCGCTCAGGACCCGATGTTCGTGGGTTTAATCCCACCAAGGTTATGGGGGGTGAAGTTCTCCCCTCAGGACCTGATGTTTGTGGGTTCAATCCAACCCAGATTGTGGGGTGAAGTTCTCCCCTCAGGAACCGATATTCGTGGGTTCAATCCAGCCAGGATTGTGGGGTGAAGTTCTCCCCTCAGGACCCGATGTTCGTTGGTTCAATCCAGCCAAGGTTGTGGGGTGAAGTTCTCCCCTCAGAATCCGATGTTCGTGGGTTCAATCCAGCCAAGGTTGTGGGGTAAAGTTCTCCCCTCAGGACCCGATGCTCGTGGGTTCAATCCAGCCAGGGTTGTGGGGTAAAGTTCTCCCCTCAGGACCCGATGTTCGTGGGTTCAATCCAGCCAAGGTTGTGGGGTGAAGTTCTCCCCTCAGAATCCGATGTTCGTGGGTTCAATCCAGCCAGGATTGTGGGGTGAAGTTCTCCCCTCAGGACCCGATGTTCGTGGGTTCAATCCATCCAAGGTTGTGGGGTGAAGTTCTCCCCTCAGGACCCGATGTTCGTGGGTTCAATCCAGCCAAGGTTGTGGGGTGAAGTTCTCCCCTCAAGACCTATGTTCGTGGGTTCAATCCAGCCAAGGTTGTGGGGTGAAGTTCTCCCCTCAGAATCCGATGTTCGTGGGTTCAATCCCGCCAAGGTTGACGGATTTTTCTTGAGCAATACAAATTCGTAGCACAGCTTACTTCGGAGGGAAGTAAAGCCAGCGCAGCGGTTCGATGTCGATTGTAGAACGTAAAATAAAGACCTCTAAGGATGTGAAAATACCTTCCCGACAAAATTGGTATGTCCTTTTGCTCTCGCTCATAGAACTTCTTATGTATTGCTGATATAAGTTGGTTTTTAAAGTACACGCTACTACAAATAAATAAAAATAAAAGTAATACAAAGTGGGAATTGATAGTTATACTGCAAAGTGAAATTAATTATATAATATTATTTTTAAAGTGACGTATCACAACAAAATAATATATATGTATATGTATGTACATATATAAATATATACTGTATTTATATTTATCTGAATATATACTTTATATATAGAGAGGTATATCTATTATATATATATAAATATTATCTTTCTATTTATATATATATATAAATATATATATATATATATA
>CABFVX010002552.1:41528-59287 GCA_902151425.1 Timema shepardi | reverse complement strand
TGAGTATATATATAAATATATATATATATATATAAATATATGTTCTTCTTACATATAACTAGATATGCCCGTTTCCGGTAATAGAAATTACGAGGAAATGGCTGACAAGATTTTGACAAACGACCACTCATTTTAACGGCTAGGAGTAAAGGATGTCGGTAAAAATAAGAGTTTTCCACGAGAATCTGATTGTCACAGAGAATTTTCAGTTTTTAATTCTTTGTTCAATCAACATGGAAACCGTTATTTGCTGCATGGCTGTAAATATTTGAGTAAAATATATACTTTTGTCTAAAAAATAATAACTCAATCTTTATGTGTTGGTCCGAACACATCACAATTTTTACTTTGGATGAACATCTATTTTTGGATGCTAATTATAACACATCTAAACTGAGATGCCTTAACTGGGAAAACATTTATTTTTTATTTGAATGTTTTCATCGTTAATTCACATTTAAATCAAAACAATTGAGCCCAATTCGAAAATTATAAGGTTAATTTATTAAGTTCGTGAAAATATGATCTATGTATTGTTTTGCGCATGATAAAGTGTTTAGATATATTTTGATATGTATTATATATAAGCTCATAAACGATAAAATTATCCTGAATCTTAACATCTAATTTGATAATCCCATTCCCGGTAATTGAAATTACGAAAAAATGACTAAACCAATTTTGATTAAACATCGCTCATATTTAGGGTTAGGGGTCCGGTATGTCGGGAAAGATAGTACTGTAGTTTCCAACTAAAGTCTGATTCTCCCAAATGATTCTTCAACTTTTAATTCTTTGTTTGCATCACCACGGAAAAACTTTATTTGTGCATGGTTTTATACCTGTGAATAAATTATTTATCTTTGATTAAAACTAACAACTCAATTCTCACTTAGGTGGTAAGGTACAACAAATAAGTAAATAATGGATGGAGGGATCATTTTAAAGTTCTAATCGTAGGGTGAAGAAGAAAAACATACTTTTTGTTTGAAATTAAACAATGGAAGATAAAAATCAATGTAAAGTTGCCTTTTATTATTATTATTAGCACCGCGTCTTACCACCCGTTCGGGTTATACGCACTCAAGCTAATGTGTGATGGTAGGGTGATTGTGAGATGAAATGGAGGACCTACAGTTTAACGTGGAATCCGAACCACGGTGGAGGCCTGGCATTCCCCACATTCACAAGATGTCTTGTCAGAGGTGAAGGAAGGGTTTGGTAATCAAATAAATCTATGTCGGGACCGAGGATTGAACCCACTCTCCTTCCATGTAAATGCGGGTTCACTTCCTTTAAATTCAACCTTCCCAATTCCTAATCCATTAACGTAATTAGCACTTAAGCATATAAACCGAAGGGGTAGTAAGACGAGGTGATGAATAGTAGTAATAATAATAATTAAGAACGTTCATCATAGCAGACCCAACTTAGCTGTCGGCTCGCGAGAGGTATTATGGGAGTAAAAGGGAAAAGAAAAGACCAAGATATGACAGAAATGTGTGCAGTATATTAATTTTGAGTGATTTCTCGACATTTTCCGCGGTGACGATGGGGGACAAAGAGACAAAGTTTATTGTTGATAGCTGCAGTATGACCCTGTTGAGACAGAATGTAGATATGTCCACATTGCTTATCTGTGAGGTCATTCTAATCTGGTTTAAAACGGCCTTTTCAACGCTGTTTTTACCCAAATACAATTTAATATTTCAACAAGGTTCAGTATTAGGAACTTCTATAAACTTTTTATCTACATTTGGTCTAACGTTTAATTAGTAATGATCTACGTTCAATAGCGTCCGTGTGATTTCTAGCCGACTGTATCAGAGTTTATTGCACGCTCTTACGTCATAAAGTTCAGTGACGGGACTTGGTAACTTTATTATATATTTCCTTTAACGGTTACCTACATACGTTTTACCACCATTTTCTATTAGTGACGTACCTCCTGAAAAAACACAGCGGCTACAAAACAAATAGGTACAGATCATTGAGGGAAAGGAGTAGCCTATTTTAAAAGTAGTAAGTGCTCTCTCTCTCTCTGTGTGTGTGTCTCTTTCATGACTTTAACAAGGGGACCTTAAATAAAACAGGCTAAATTTATGTAAAAAACATAAAAAATACCATTAAAAAATTTGTATTTTAGAAAATGGGTAGTACGCCACTCAATAACCAAAATACCGTGTCTATATATTAATGGTATTCACAAAGATAACCTGATAATATCTACGTGCAAACAAACACAAACGATAATCCACGGCATTTAAACTAGTGACACCAATAATTTAAATTTTAATAAAAACCATGATTATTAATGACTTAATCTAAAGAGTAAGAACATGGTAGTTCAGAACAAATAAATTGAAATTGGTAAAAACTCAGAAATAGGCCTGTATCATAGTTTTTAATAATGTTCCTATTTGATTCGGTAAAGCGTAATAAATGATAAACTTATATCTTATTTATATTTATTTTATTCACTTTTCCTTATTGGATGATATCTATGACGACATGTTTCGCTGTAATATATAGATAGCTGTAACACCATGTTCAGAATATTTAACTGTTATCAGAAAGTTTGTGAAAATGATTAGGTTTTAAATATAAAAAAAAGAAATGACATGCAAGACCTCAAAATGTTCACAAATGTTCTAATAACAATGTATTTAACAGAATATCATATAAGACCTGGACATGGTGTTACATCAATAATAGCATCGAAAAAAGTCGTCATAGTCACTTATATGGTCGTTGGCAACACTGGTTATAAAATAATAATAATAATAATAATAATAATAATAATAATAATAAATATATTGGTAGATTAATGTTTTTGAAAATAGTTCCTTGCGCTTATTTACACTTGCCCTGCTAATGTGTAGACTGCAGACAGAGTCAGTAGGCCTTTTTTCACATTGGGTGACGTGGTGGTCTAGGGGTAAGGTGTCAGACTTCTGTGCTGGCGGCCGGGGTTCAATACTCGGTCCCGGCACAGATTTATCTGATTACCATCCGTGGTTCGGATTCCACGTTAAACTGTAGGTCCTTCATTTCATCTCTCAATCACCCTACCGTTACACATTAGCGTAAGTGCGTATGACCCGAATGGGTAGTAAGACGCGTTGCTAATAATAATAATAATAATAATAATAATTTTTCCACATTTCTTACTACATCTTCCGTAAGAAAATAATAAAAATATAAGCACCAAGCATTATTATTTTTCATTTAAATAAATAGTCTTATAAAAACTACTTCCCATGATTTCAGTTTAGTTTAATTCTTCCCTGTAGAATAAACTTTAAAACGATATCATATATGTCGACATATAATATGCCACAAGGAATGATTCACACCTTGACTTTGTTGCTTGTAAGATACAATAGAAAAAAAAATATTTTTATTAAATGTATCAACCTGTTTTATATTAAGGACGGGGGAACCTCCTGTTCTCGAGATGACCATGCTTTATAAATTAGTAATAATACTATTATAATTTCGCGTCCCGTCTTACCACCCATCTGAGTTATTTAATCATAAGCATGAGTTAAGTATTTCCATATTTCCACAGATGAGTGTACAAACAAACTATTATTTATTTACTAAAATAGGGCCTTCGAAGAATTATCATACAAAGATTATATAGTTTTCAGAAAGTTCACATATTTAGGGCCTATTAAAGCTATGTAATGTGAATCCAGCGGGGTATAGCTAGGATTGCCAGCAGTATATTACGTTTTACAATTTCCAACTATATACAATTACTTATATACAATATATACGATGTGTGTATGCATATACAAAATTAAAGTAGATTGTATCCACACGTTTTTAAAAATTTACAATACAGCCCTTGTAGGATATAATTTTTTTATATTCCTCAAATAAATTTTTTTTCCAGCTTCTCTTTACAAGTTAAACGCACTTGTATTCAAACAAATTAATTATTAACAGGTAATTTACAAGTGTGAGAAAGTCAGTAGATTTTTAAACACAATAGTTTACTTGATTAAAATAATATCTCCCAATGCCCTTATACATAGCTTACTTGATTTAAATAATATCTCCCAATGCCCTCATACATAGCTTACTTGATTAAAATAATATCTCCCAATGCCCTTATACATAGCTTACTTGATTAAAATAATATCTCCCAATGCCCTCATACATAGCTTACTTGATTAAAATAATATCTCCCAATGCCCTCATACATAGCTTACTTGATTAGAATAATATCTCCCAATGCCCTCATACATAGCTTACTTGATTTAAATAATAACTCCCAATGCCCTCATACATAGCTTACTTGATTAGAATAATATCTCCCAATGCCCTCATACATAGCTTACTTTATTTTTATCAACTTGAAATTATTTATATTAGTGTCAAAAGCATACAAATCATTTATCCTCATACTATATGGAGTTAATTATCTAAATAAATAGCTAATGTTTTTGGTTTGAACGTTACTATTTTATATTATGAATCACCATCCAGTTGTACGTGTGAGTCAACAGAACGCACACGTTCAGAAGAGCTGCAACCTTTTCGCATTGTGAAATTCTCAAAAGTGTGTCACGAAAAAAAAAAAGTCAAAACAAAGTATATAACAGGAAAGGAGAGAACAATTTCTCATGAATGAGAAGATGTTCAATCGCCTAGAGACAAACAGTCGCGGAATATTTCATTGAGAGGTTGTGTTCGGGTCGTTGGGATGGGGACGGAGGGGGGCGTTAGAAGGTCACAGGTCAAGAATATTGTTGATGACCTCTTCAGAACTACAACATAGACACTCACTTGTCTGGCGCGGTACGGGACGCCAGCTTCACCTGCCATTCTAGTTTTGTTTCTACGAATGTTTTTCTTTTAGAGATTTTCGCATCAGGCTTTCATTTTATTTTTATTTTGTTTACACACAAGTGTCTTAACCAGTTTATAGCTGACTTAAGTAATCTTACTGGGTGTACGCAACAAGGAGGTTGAATTACAATGAGAACATTTCCCCTGTGAAAATGTAAGCAGGTAGGAGTAGAGTCCTGTTATCTCATCAAAGTCAAGCACAGTAGCTGTTTTGTCAATCTTCGGTGTTTATTTCTTCGGCATTATGTTTAAATGGCAAGGACTACTAGTTTAAAGCCCAGGCATCCACTTATCTCGAAGATGGATTCGCACTTATTGCAAAATAGCTCATTTCTAACAGGTAGTAAGCTATGGGAAGCTGTAATCATTATTATTATTATTATTATTAGCACCGCGTCTTACTACCCGTTCGGGTTATACGCACTTACGCAAATGTGTAATGGTAGGGTGTTTGTGAGATGAAATGAAGGACCTACAGTTTAACGTGGAATCCGAACCACGGTGGAGGCCTGGCATTCCCCACATTCACAAGATGTCTTGTCAGAAGGTGAAGGAAGGGTTTGGTAATCAGATAAATATTTGCCGGGACCGAGGATTGAACCCCGGCCGTCAGCATAGAAGTAAGCTGTAATCAATTATCATATAAATAATATAGGATGTTTATTAGTTTGTATGTATGTGTGTGTGTGTGTGTATGTGTGTAGGTGCTATAAATCCTAAACCAAGAGAATTAAACAGCTGAAATCACACACATATAAAAATGAAATCTTTGTGTTTTTTTTGCTCAAACACGTCCAAACCAATGGATACATTTAGAAGACAAAGAAGATTAAAAACCATCGGGAATGAAGTGGGTTTACTCCAAATACCGCAATAATTTTTAAATATTTGAAATTTACAAGTGGAGTTTGGTGAAATGGGGGAGTTAGGCATTTCTATAATTTATGTAAAAAAAAAATACTTATCACTGAACCTGCCTTGGTGGCCAAAAGGTCTAGGACATTACTCTAGAAATAAAATAGACTGTTGATGACAGAGATGTTGGGTTTCTAATCCTTATTGGGTGATTTTCCCTACATGGTTTTCCACTCTGCCTCAATGCAAATGCCGGTAAACTTCCTCTAAATCCAACCTTCCTAATCCCTAACTCAATAGCGTAATTAGTACATAATATGTATACAGCCTGAATTTTAAAATTATATATCAGAAAAAGGGGAAAGTGCTCCTCCCCCAAAATTTCCTATTCTTACTAAATAAAATATTTCTCTTATGTTAGAAAATTGAAACATTTAAATACATGTAGGATAACCTTAAAACCCAGTAAGTGTCTGAACATTTATGATTTCTGTTAAACTGTCATGCCCTTATTTCCCATTTTTTGTAAAAAATGTATAATTTGTTTCCACATAACTTATGATTTCTCTTAGGAAAATATTGCGTTATTTGGATCGCGTTCTACTGTGAACTCAGTTTATGGAATGTTAATAATATTTCCTTTCAAAGATGTGAGCGAAGATGTGGGCAAATACTGGTTTTTAAATAATTCTAAATATAGTCATACAATGTCACAAAAGTCTTATTTTTTTATCTTGTAATGCTTTTTTGTAAAATTATTCTTTTATAAATCCTCTACCCCTTTGACTATTTGGCTTGTTCACGAAAATATCCTGAAGGAGTCTTCCTGCCAGGATGTAGATTTATAAAGACCATGGTAGCATATGTTTATCTAGAATAGGAGCAAGAAAAGTTAATTTTTAAAAAGCAAGTCAATGCTTTCAAGGCGCAATTAGTGTAGAGAGTGTGTAAGCTCGTCAGATGAAGTGGGGAAGTGCTATAAGTAAATAAAACAAAGGCCTCGTAAGGGTAAACCACTAACTTTCTTATCTCTCTTTCGTACATTGGTGTATAAGTGTGATAGTGCTTGTAAGGCTTAAATTCGTAAAGTTAAGATGCAACCCGCTTGACAAGATAGCTTCGAGATTTCTATGTAGGAAACACCCTTAACGTAGATACAAAAATGGATTCGTATTCATCCCCACCGCAAATATGTCTGGCCACATTTTGACAATTGATCTAACTTGACTTCCCTCGTCAAATTACCTGCAGTGATGACCGAATGGTTCAAGGTGTTAGAACTGCATTTCTCTCAATCTCCTTTATTCACATGCTTTTCAATTAACTTTTATCTTTATGAAACCGGTTTAAACGAGTTCTAAAAAAAAGCCTTCAGGTGAGATAGAATGGAACGTGAGCTAAAGTATCAATAATACTTTAATCAGTTTATGGCCAAAATATATTAAATATTGTTTCAGTAGATGCATTTGGTTTAGTTTTCCACACATGGTAAACAACAGTTCTGGACTATCTGTCACGAACAACGTGGAATTTAACAAGAAGCATTTAAATGAATATAATGTTATGCTACCATCACGTGATGCTCAGTATTCTTATTTAAAAACTGTTCACACTTCTCTGTGTAGAAAAATAATCAAATTGGTTCTTCTGATGGAGTATTTGATTTATTTCGGCAAAATAATAATTGATAAAATCGAACGAATCCTTATCTTATCTTTAATACCCTTTCATCCTGCTTCAGGGCTTGTCCTCGTCATATTAAGAGATAATAAAACTTTATCCTTGGGACTAATAATTCATTTTCAATCCAAACCTCTTAAAGAGACTTTGGTTTGAATCCCAGTGAGGTTGAAGATTAAATCTCCTCGTAAGGAAAGATAAGGTTGAGAACGAAATATCCAATCATTGTTTCCAATGAGATAGCAAGCACCACCCCTTGTGTCAAAATATGTAGAGCTTGTTTAAGTGATTGTCCAACATTTTGATTGAGTTGATAGTGCGTCTTTCTACTTATATAATGCTTCTAGGTTTGATTGAGTTGATAGTGCGTCTTTCTACTTTAATAATGCTTCTAGGTTTGATTGAGTTGATAGTGCGTCTTTCTACTTATATAATGCTTCTAGGTTTGATTGAGTTGATAGTGCGTCTTTATACTTATATAATACTTCTAGGTTTGATTGAGTTGATAGTGCATCTTTATACTTATATAATACTTCTAGGTTTTATTGAGTTGATAGTGCGTCTTTCTACTTATATAATGCTTATAGGTTTGATTGATTTGATAGTGCGTCTTTCTACTTATATTATGCTTCTTAGGTTTGATTGAGTTGATAGTGCGTCTTTATACTTATATAATGCTTCTAGGTTTGATTGAGTTGATAGTGCGTCTTTCTACTTATACAATGCTTCAAGGTTTGATTGAGTTGATAGTGCGTCTTTCTACTTATACAATGCTTCTAGGTGTAATTGAGTTGATAGAGCGTCTTTCTACTTATACAATGCTTCTAGGTTTGATTGAGTTGATAGTGCGAGTTTCTACTTATACAATGCTTCTAGGTTTAATTGAGCTGATAGTGCGTCTTTTTACTTATATAATGTTTCTAGGTTTAATTGAGTTGATAGTGCGTCTTTCTACTTATATAATGCTTCTAGGTTTGATTGAGTTGATAGTGCGTCTTTCTACTCATATAATGCTTCTAGGTTTGATTGAGTTGATAGTGCGTCTTTCTACTTATACAATGCTTCTAGGTGTAATTGAGTTGATAGTGCGTCTTTCTACTTATACAATGCTTCTAGGTTTGATTGAGTTGATAGTGCGTCTTTCTACTAATACAATGCTTCTAGGTTTAATTGAGTTGATAGTGCGTCTTTCTACCTATATAATGCTTCTAGGTTTGATTGAGTTGATAGTGCGTCTTTCTACTTATATAATGCTTTTAGGTTTGATTGAGTTTATAGTGCGTCTTTCTACTTATACAATGCTTCTAGGTTTAATTGAGTTGATAGTGCGTCTTTCTACTTATACAATGCTTCAAGGTTTGATTGAGTTGGTAGTGCGTCTTTCTACGTATATAATGCTTCTAGGTTTGATTGTAGTTGATAGTGCGTCTTTCTACTTATATAATGCTTCTAGGTTTGATTGAGTTGATAGTGCGTCTTTATACTTATATAATGCTTCTAAGTTTGATTGAGTTGATAGTGCGTCTTTCTACTTATATAATGCTTCTAGGTTTGATTGAGTTGATAGTGCGTCTCTATACTTATATAATACTTCTAGGTTTGATTGTGTTGATAGGGCGTCTTTATACTTATATAATGCTTCTAGGAGTGATTGAGTTGATAGTGCGTCTTTCTACTTATATAATGCTTCTAGGTTTGATTGATTTGATAGTGCGTCTTTCTACTTATATAATGCTTCTAGGTTTGATTGATGTTGATAGTGCGTCTTTCTACTTATATAATGCTTCTAGGTTTGATTGAGTTGATAGTGCGTCTTTATACTTATACAATGCTTCAAGGTTTGATTGAGTTGATAGTGCGTCTTTCTACTTATACAATGCTTCTAGGTTTGGTTGAGTTGATAGTGCGTCTTTATACTTATATAATGCTTCTAGGTGTAATTGAGTTGATAGTGCGTCTTTATACTTATATAATGCTTCTAGGTTTGATTCCGGGTTGGTGCTAGTAATGTATCGTTGAGGAATTCGGACTTCCCTAATCAAACCTTGTGCTTTTTCTTGAGCTAGTTTAGTTTATAATACGGGTTCTGATTTAATGGTTTGATAATTTGATTCATACCGTGCACATTATTTCTTTTATTGTTGTATACTCTCATTAAAGGCATTAAGAATCAAAATGTTGATAAGACTGGCGCTAATAAGTCATTTCTTTAAAGGTTCACGCGTTACTAGAAAGTATTTATTGCTTGAGGTCTTGTTTTCAGTAATACATTTAATGATGAACTTTGGATTCTTGATCGTACGGAAGTTATTCATAACTCTTGTGACATTAGCATGGAGGAAATAATGTATCATAACGTATCGATACCAATTCTTTTGGTATTGAAGTCTCACTATTTGGGCCGGTAAATCACACGGCTCGCTCAGTTTCTTTGCGATGATATATTGTAGGTCAAGCCAATGAATTCCCTCTCCTGCACCGGAAGAGGTTTATTAAGATATCACATTGTAGGAATCATCTGTATAGTTTACAGAGTGACAGGATTGGCCGCATGACTCTTGTGCTTGACTCTTGACACAAGAGGTCAGGACTCTCTCCCTGTCGACTGACCTCAGACGTGGTGCTTTGGTGTTCATGTGGCCTAACACAAGGGCTGGCAAACCTTTCCTGAGAACGGCCCCAAGGTAAATATTCTATGATTGGTGGACCAAAAGCTAGAATTGAGGATATTATGCAATTGTATATAAAATAGAAAACAATATATATACAATTTAGAAACTAACAAAATAGTCTTCATAATATTATAATGATGTGAAAACATATTTTTGGGAGAAGTATAGAACTATTATTCAAAAAAATGACTACGCCTTTATTAGGTTTCAAAATTAGTACTCCCCACCATCAAAATCTATCGCAAATTATTATTATCATTATTAGCACCATATCTTACTACCCATTCGAGCTATACGAACTTACACTAATGTGTAATGGTAACGTGATTGTGAGATGAAATGGAGGACCTACAGTTTAACGTGGAATACGAACCACGGTGGAGGCCTGACATTCCCCACATTCACAAGTTGTGATTAAAACACGACTTGTCAGAGGTGAAGGAAGGGTTTGGTAATCAGAAAAATCTGTGCCGGGACCGAGGATTGAACCCCGGACCCCAGCACAGAAGTCCGACACCTTACCCCTAGACCACCAGGTCACCTGTATCGCAAATGATCATCAAAAAGGACTGGTCTGTAACGATATCGTATTTATTTCATCTTTGAATGTGTCCTTCTACACAGGCCAAATGGTTTAATCAATCCACGGAAACAATATTTCAATTGAACATATTGGTGACGTGGAAGCATATGTAGATTTTGTTCGCACGTCCTTCTTGGCATGGGGCTATTAACATGTAATGAGATATTGCATTTTAAGTTATCAAATTTGCCCTTCCTTTAGTTTCCTGTGAGCTGAGAATAGAGCGCTTCTTGCTTGTTTTGGAAATGTAAACTTTGATTGTATTCCACTAAATTTACTATAATAATTTCATTGCTTAGTAATTACAATTTTTTTTATAGCGTTACTACTTACTAATTACTACTTACTACTTGTTCGGGCTGTACGCCGAGAAACCAAGATTAAATTTAATACAAAAATAATCGCTTCGGGGGCCGCGTGGTCTAACGCGCTACCCTTGCTGAAAAATAGACTCAAGATGACAGGAAGATCGAGGTTCAAATCTCGGTCGGGTGTACAGAGGCTGATTTTTCCTAAAGGGTTTTCGACTCTCCCTCCACACAAATGTGAGTACACTTTTAATATATAGCTTTCCTCATCTCTAAATTCACTAACTTGATTAGTGCATGTGCGTATGATGTGAACAGGTAGTGAGATGTGTTACTAATTAGATGTAATTTACCTACGTAAGTTCTTGGAACGTGCGACTAATAAGCTCGCGTCAATCAAAACTCTGTTAATAGCACTCTTGAGTGCAAGCAGTATTAATGGCAGTGGAACTCTGTCAATAGTACTCTTGAGTGCAAGCAGTATTTATGGCAGTGGAACTCTGTCAATAGCACTCTGAGTGCAAACACTATTAATGGCAGTGGAACTCTGTCAATAGAACTCTGAGTGCAAGCGGTATTAATGTCAGTGGAACTCTGTCAATAGCACTCTTGAGTGCAAGCAGTATTAATGGCAGTGGAACTCTGTCAATAGCACTCTGAGTGCAAAAAGTATTAATGGCAGTGGAACTCGGTCTATAGCACTCTGAGTGAAAGCAGTATTGATGGCAGTGGAACTCTGTCAATAGCACTCTGAGTGCAAGCAGTATTAATGGCAGTGGAACTCTGTCAATAGCACTCTGAGTGTAAGAAATATTAATGGCAGTGGAACTCGGTTTATAGCACTCTGAGTGCAAGCACTATTAATGGCAGTGGAACTCTGTCAATAGCACTCTTGAGTGCAAGCAGTATTAATGGCAGTGGAACTCTGTCAATAGCACTCTGAGTGCAAGCAGTATTAATGGCAGTGGAACTCTGTCTATAGCACTCTGAGTGCAAGCAGTATTAATGGCAGTGGAACTCTGTCAATAGCACTCTGAGTGCAAGCAGTATTAATGGCAGTGGAACTCTGTCAATAGCACTCTGAGTGCAAGCAGTATTAATGGCAGTGGAACTCTGTCAATAGCACTCTGAGTGCAAGCAGTATTAATGGCAGTGGAACTCTGTCAATAGCACTCTGAGTGCAAGCAGTATTAATGGCAGTGGAACTCTGTCAATAGCACTCTGAGTGCAAGCAGTATTAATGGCAGTGGAACTCTGTCAATAGCACTCTGAGTGCAAGCAGTATTAATGGCAGTGGAACTCTGTCAATAGCACTCTGAGTGCAAGCAGTATTAATGGCAGTGGAACTCTGTCAATAGCACTCTGAGTGCAAGCAGTATTAATGGCAGTGGAACTCTGTCAATAGCACTCTGAGTGCAAGCAGTATTAATGGCAGTGGAACTCTGTCAATAGCACTCTGAGTGCAAGCAGTATTAATGGCAGTGGAACTCTGTCAATAGCACTCTGAGTGCAAGCAGTATTAATGGCAGTGGAACTCTGTCAATAGCACTCTGAGTGCAAGCAGTATTAATGGCAGTGGAACTCTGTCAATAGCACTCTGAGTGCAAGCAGTATTAATGGCAGTGGAACTCTGTCAATAGCACTCTGAGTGCAAGCAGTATTAATGGCAGTGGAACTCTGTCAATAGCACTCTGAGTGCAAGCAGTATTAATGGCAGTGGAACTCTGTCAATAGCACTCTGAGTGCAAGCAGTATTAATGTCAGTGAAACTCTGTCAATAGCACTCTTTAGTGCATGCAGTATTAATGTTAGTGGAACTCTGTCAATAGCACTCTGAGTGCAAGCAGTATTAATGTCAACGGAACTCTGTCAATAGCACTCTGAATGCAAGCAGTATTAATGGCAGTGGAACTCTGTCAATAGCACTCTGAGTGCAAGCAGTATTAATGTCAGTGGAACTCTGTCAATAGCACTCTGAGTGCAAGCAGTATTAATGGCAGTGGAACTCTGTCAATAGCACTCTTTAGTGCAAGCAGTATTAATGTCAGTGGAACTCTGTCAACAGCACTCTGAGTGCAAGCAGTATTAATGGCAGTGGAACTCTGTCAATAGCACTCTGAGTGCAAGTACTATTAATGGCCGCAGGTGGCGACGCGAGTGCTAAGGATGGCCACTGCTGGAACTACACATGTTGTGTGATAGCGGCCTTAGAGAACACGCAAACGAATGAGCCTATCATTTTTTTTAGCACCGAGTTTTACTACTCAATAGGGTTACACGCTTATTTACAAATTATTTTAATGTGTTAGGGATGAAGAAGGCTGAATTTAGAGATAGTGTACCCGCATTTGTCTGGAGAGAGAGTGGGAAACTATTTAGGGGTAAAAGTCTCAGTAAACCAGACTGGGATATAACCTAGATCTCCCCGTCATCATCAGGATTGCGAGAGTGACGCATTAGACCATACGACCACCGAAGCGGGTAATGAACCTTACCTCGTCATGTTAACACTATTCTATGGATACCGAAACAGCTATTTCATGATTTTGCCACGATGTTCCTAAAACCCACAGCCCGCGGGTTGGATTAGGCCTGTGGGCCATAGTTTGTGGAACCCTGGTCTTAGGACTCACTCTCGCTAAAGGATAAAATGCCAAAGTCAGGTATATCGAGGTTTGAATCCCGGTTTGGTGTACGGAGAGTTGTTTTTCCTAAATGGTTTAACACGCTTCTTTCTCTTAATTGTGATTACATTTACTCTAAATTGTAATTCACGCATCTCTAAACGTTGGCGTAGTTAGAAGGGCGTGACTAGGATGGGTAGTAAGACGTGTTAGAAACAAAAAACTCCTCATAATATATTAAAGTAACCCTCGACAAGATCAAAAATGTATATTTCCTTATAAAATGAACATAAAATCATTATTTCAAATCACAGTGTTTGTAAAAAATAAATAGTATGGAATCCCACACGGACTTTCTCGCTCTATTGTTTGAAAATGGAGATATTTACTCAAAACCCGTAATATATGGGAAACGAAATAATATACACTAGCAAACCTGAACACAAATTGCGTTATATTTAGGTAAAACATTCTTTACTCCCGGTTTTAAATTTTATAATTTTATTTTTAAAGGATTAAAGTCCTTATTTGTATATTTGAAACAAAAATAAAGGTTGCTATTGCGTCCACGAGGCTCAACACTTGGTATTAAAATCTCGAGTTCTGGTTAAAAATTTTGACATTTCAATAGGAGTTGCACATCTTCAGGTCATCTTATTTCTATTAGATTCCTAATTTTTAAAATTTTGAACAATAAAATAGCTAACTATTGACTATTGAGTTTAAATTCTGATGAAGATAAATAATTGGTGTACAAACATTTCCCCTAAAAGGTTAAGGAAAAAGAACAAGGTTTTGAGAGACTTACTTTCTTTATGACATCATAGGGATTATAGAGATTATTGCGTTAAAATTTAAGTAATATGATATATGTACAACAAAAGATCACATAATTATATTAATAAATTTGCCAATATCCCAGAAATTGCTGGTTTTATAAAAATATATTTCAATTAAAACATTTTTGATATAGACAGACCTACGTATTTACAATGATAAGCAATTTCATATCTCAAAGAGCTACGGAGATATGATACAAATTTAGAATTTACGCATCTGTACGATACCCTAAAAGCCATTTTGACGAAAAACCGAGAGTAACCATTTTGTTTGAAATATTTATCAACGCTTAGAAACGAAGTTCAATCCAAATCTTGGAAACGATTTTGATAAAATTGATTTTTTCTCTTTTCGCCCTTAAGTGAACTACCCTTAATTTTAGGGTTGGATATCTAATTCCAAAAACCCTTAGGGACAGTCCAATGAAAACCCTAGCTAGATACCAAGTTTTAGCTTGATAGGTAAACTAGTTTAGGCTCTAGCCCGAGGTATAGACAGACAGACTGCATTGCGAAAACCACTTTTTCGGATTCGGGAGGTCATGAAACATCGACATTCATCAAAGTCTCGAGTTCGATTTATATGACAATCACAATACTTTCTCTAGCTGTGAGGTAGAGAGAAAGTAAAAATTACATTTGTTTAGTTAGGATCCAACTGTGAATAGTTTTGTCCAAGGCTAAACGTAACAAAGAAACGTTATATCATAACCTAGGTTCCACAGCACACGGAACATATTGTACACAACACATACAATCCTCACCATACGCACACCAACATACTCATTGCAATGAAATCAAACAGCCCTTTGTGTTATTTAATTTACTAACATATTCAGCAACCTAGAAACTCGGACTCCTCGGTAATAATTAGACACTAACGCAAACATCTCTAGCAGAATTGTTTCAGCTTCTACTGGTCCATGTAATAAACAGTTAAGTACTACTATAATATCAATTAAATAATTCCTACAAGTGTGAATTGATACCACAGAGAATTTGCGAAGTGGTAATGGACTTAGATGTTTTCTAATACAATAAAAAGCGTATTTACCCTGGACAAGGCGAATAACCTTTACCCTGCCTAGTCCTTCTTTATTAATTTTCAAACTGCTCCGTGCACGTCTGTTAAGTGAAGCTTGGTCGTAAGAAGTGCACAGCAGCACTTAAGACACTTGCGAGTAGTAAGTGGCTCTGGTTGACGCGCTGTCCCTTCAAGCGGCGCACGTAGTATTAAGAGGGAGCAGCACAACTTGTGTGCCCAACAAGTTAATAATATATATTAGTTCTGCCATGATTTAACGATCATAACATCATAGAAGAAGTATTTTGTTGAGTTGTAATAATTCTACGTGTTTATATTATTACATTTGCGAGTTTACCTCAAGTGAATGCTTGACTTAATTTCCATAATAGTTGCCACAGCGGCTATTCACTGACGATAGAACTGATATTTTCAGATAAAGTTTGAGCTAGCAAGATATTTTTACTCTATTTAATATTTATTATAAAGTGAAACTTGGTCTCTTATCTTATTTGAAGAAAGAAAATTTAGGGCGTTTGAAAACTAGGTGCTTTGAAATAAATCTGGTCCACAAAGGGATGAAAGTACTGGGGAGTGGAGGAGGTTATATAATGGTGAGCTACATACTCTGTATTAATCACAATATGTATTTAAGGTCATCAAGTCTCGTATATTATGGTGATCAAGACATGCAGTGCAAATGGGAGAATCTAGAACCTTGCTTGGAGGATTAACTGGCAAACCAAATGGTAAGATTATTATTATTAGCATCGCGTCTTACTACCCGTTCGGGTTATACGCACTTACGCTAATGTGTAATGGTAGGGTGATTGTAAAATGAAATGGATGACCTACAGTTAAACGTGGAATCCGAACCATGGTGGAGGCCTGGCATTCCCTCACATTCACAAGATGTCTTGTCAGAGGTGAAGGAAGGGTTCGGTAATCAGATAAATTTGTGCCGGGACCGAGGATTGAACCCCGGCCGCCAGCACAGAAATATGACACCTTACCCCTAGACCACCAGGTCACCCAAATGGTAAGAGACCGTTGGGAGGACCTAGACGTAGATGACAGGATAGCACTAGAATGGACCTGAAAGAGATAGGGTGTAATGAGGTGGACTGGATAGAACTAGATCAACATAGGGATAGATGGCGTACTTTTGTAAGACCAACAATTAACTTTTGAGCTCCTAATACCATTGAACGAGTAAGTAATAGAGAAAGTAATGTAATCATGAAAATTCAAACCTTGATATTATAATGGATCTCGATGTTTATGTGCTCATGAGCTCAAAAAAAGTGGGTCTTACCATTCTGGAGGTGCTTATATCTGGTCATGTGTCTAACTGTACTGTATAAAATAAATACAAAACTTTACTGTACTTATCTATATCTAAAGGTGGGGATGGGTCATAATAGAAGTCATCTACTATTTTTACTTTTAGTTCAGTGACTCATTAAAGAGATATTAAATTAAATAAATGAAAAAAGAGATATAGGCTAACTTAGGTTTAAAGTTATTACAAGATTCTGGGTTCAAAACCAACATTTACATTTAACAACGTCATAATTAGCTTGGGGTAAAAAAATAATATATGAAATCAAAATGAGACTCTCGTAAGACTTCTGGGTCACGTTGGTAAAAATACATTGTCTGGATCTAGTAATAATGGACCTAATTTGAGTACAACAGTACCAGTCTCCAAGGTCAGGGTCCCCGGGAACTGCAAGAGGGTGACATATAGCTAAATATAGGGACTATTATGTAGCATTTATTGGAAATATATGCTCCAAAAAAAGACTCTAAAATCAAGAAACTCACCAAAAGTCCCCCACTGTGATGCGCCAACTGACTGTTTACCACACGCAAGAATAACTGCGTCCTTCCTCCACAAAAATATTGTTCGTCTGAAAGAGGGATAAGCTTTGAGCCAGTAAAATGCTCTATCCCTCTTGGCGGGGTGGGAAGGGGTGTGTGGCGAGCATGCGCCGTAAGACTGTGATTCGTCGAGAATGTTCATTTTAGCTCTACGCAAGTACATTTTTATCCCCTCCCTCCCATCAATATGTTTTGTTTTCCTATGTTTGTAGTCACCCCTTATCCCCCTCTCTGAGTTGGTATAATTGTATATATACTTGTGTTGTCCGTGATGTTTTGCACTTCTCTCGGCAGGGCCGTCCCCTTGGACATACCTTGGGTCTCAAGGTACGAATAAACCTTTTTCGACAGTTATAATTTGAAAATGCTAGAAGCGTCGTATCCGGCTTATGAATATGTCAGATGTAGAATCTTTACGTAATATTCAAAA
>CABFVX010002552.1:0-36987 GCA_902151425.1 Timema shepardi | reverse complement strand
TATTTATTTTATATATATATATATATATATATATATATATATATATTCTCTAAACGGCCCATTATCAATCAGCGGTAGTTGTCTTGTACATTGTTTGATTGCCCCAAGAAGAACTCTATCTGAGAAATAACAAATTTATCAATTTAATTCACTAGTTCTTCCAAAGCGGTTCGCATATGTACTATCCGTAACCTTACACTATAACGCAGGAATTAGGAAAATTGTATTTAGAGGAAATTATTCATCATTTTAGTGGAGGAAGAGTGGGGAAATATTATATGGGTAATTTTTTAAAGTAGATATATCAAGCTGGGATTCTGACCCGAACATTCCAGTCACCATCAAACCAAATTAAGTGTCTTGCCACGTTAAACAGGGCTGACTTATTCAATCATAAAGCAATACTTTGGTTTTAGAACATATATTTATTTTAATTCTCGTGATTTACAACTTGTTCAGGTTCTACACTTTTAGGACATATTGATACATACATACCTAATCATGCCATTCCCTTGTGGATAGCAAAGAAACTGCGCATATATCTCAAGAAACCAACTCCGTACTTAATCCATCCTCACTAACTTTCTCCACACTTCCCTATCCTCGCATACTCCCTTCGCTTCTACAACAGCCATACGCTGGGTCATACATACTCTTTTATTCTTAAAACTCTTAAAGTTGTTCTTCATAATACATTCGTCTAGAACATTTAGACATGCTTTACCCTTATTTTTGATCCACACAATCTACCTTAATATATTTGCATCGTCAGTCGATCCACACTCATCCTCCCCAAACAAACGTAAGACGCTTCTTTCACATTTACCTATTGGATTCCTTTTATAACCACACTCTTTCAGCACTTATTAAATACTGACTCTCTCCGTGGGCGTTTTTTCACATAAATGTATTAGATCATTATTATTGTATTTAAATCGCATTCGTCTTCTTTTATATATTGGCATCTGTGCCTCTTTCGATACAAATTCATTCTTTGCAATAGTCCACATACTCTAATTACTCTCAGAGATGCGTTCACCCGGCCGTCGATTTTCCCGTCCATCCTTCAATTTTTACAAAACATTCTCCACAAATACACAGAATCATTCATTGTTCTAACAATTTTATATTTATAATAAGCAGACAATCATTTCCCAATCCATCTTTAACAAAAATTATCACCTTAGTTTTGGATACTTTTTACGGATATACATTCCGCTTGTTGCCACATTCAAATGATTTAATACATTCTGCAAGTAACTTTCACTCTCACTCATTAATATGGTATCAGATGCATGCAATACCACTCTCACATTCCCATTGTTCATATGTTCACCAACACGTGCTCGCAAGCATTCTTTATACAGCCATCCATGAATACATTAAGCAAACAAAGGGACATAGCCAAACCTTGTCTAACATCCTGTTCAATGTCAAACAATTTACTCAAAGCTCCAGCCACCCTAACGCACGCTCTACTTCCATCATACACCACCCTAATTGCATTTACTAACAACGAATCTCTCAGTACATTCCAGAACATATTTCTATTCACCCGATCATACGTTTTCCCCAGATCAACGAATGCACAATATACTTTCTTTCTTACTGCCAAACATATCTCAATCACTTGTTGCAATGAAAATATCTGATACATGCATCTCTACTTGGCAATAAACCACATTGCACACCCCAGATCTTGTACGCAGTTTTTTTCAATCACTCGTTCAAAGACTATCCCAGAAACTTTCTCTGAAATACTCTACAAACCAATTGCTCTGTATTATGTTCACTCTTACTGCCTTTGCCTTTGTACAAAGGAACAGTGACAGCATTCTTACAATCATTATGAACGTTCGAAATGCCAGAACACACATTGGTCAACTAAAACAATCTGACAAGTAGTACCATGTTCCCACACTTAAGCATTTCATTTGTGTTCTTATCTACTTCAGTAGCTTTGGTATTACTTATCATTTCCTTAGCTTTTATTTAACATCTCAATATCATTAATTTATTCACTCATATTATTTTTCCTATTTTCTGCTACTTTCTCTTCGTTTTCACCATAAAATTGCTCGAAATACGCCTTTCATCACTCTTATAAATGGTTTTCTAACCAGATAATCTCACTACGTTCATTCTGAATTTAATAGGCCTTTCCTTGCAATCCTTGTTTCGTTCTATTCGCCAACTTCCAGAATATATTTTTATTTCCTTCAAAATCATTCTGAATGTTTCTTTTACTTTTAATGTCATTTTCTCTTTACTCTCCTGACAATTGTAGTAAACATAATGAGATGATATCAATATTAATTGATCGAAATGTATATTTTATATGGTTTACAACTCGGTAGTCTCGGGGAAAAGTGCTCGCCTCATGCCCCGATATTTGTGGTATGTAAAAGAACCCGGAAAAGTATCTAAAAATACATTTCCTAGCCAAATTGGCCAATAATTTCACGCTCGTTCCTATAAACTCAGTGTGAAAAGGCAGCGGAGAGCAACTACACTTTCTGAATTTCCTTTGCACATTTGATGGTGTGAGCAGCACTAACCTAATGATGGGCGGATTGCATACCCAGCCCCTGATGGATGGACATCCCATCAAACGAACCATTTGTTAGTTTCTTAAGAAGAAGATGGCTTATATGGTTATGTATTATCCCGATAAAACCATGAAAGATAATCAAGAAGGATGTTAACATGAGACTACAAAACCTTATTTTGTGTCAAGATGGTCGCAATGTAAAATATCTACCTTCCCGTTGAGACAAACAATATAAATTCGTGAAAAGTATGTGTATATTGTTATTTAGGAGTAGTCATGTTTTACTATACAAGATCTACTCTTACCCGGTAGGTCCCAGGTGCAACTAGCCCCCATGTGTTAACCTTCTTGTTGATACAACTAGTATAAAACACCGAGCAGGGTGAAGGCCCTCCAGCGTCTGTCGCCGTTGTTTGTGGATTGATTTAGAGGTTGTTGAGTGGCGCCCAGCAGTGAGCCGCTTTGAGTTTGATGGATGGCGCCAGTGCCTGGCCGGGACCGTCGAGACGCCTCTCGGCGACCAGAAGAGGAGAGGGGGGGTGAGGTGTATCGTTAGCAACCTCCCCACTCCACCTACATTTCGTCCCCGCGGGGAGTCCGACAATATATGGACAAGATCGTAACTCTACATCCTCGGAACAGGGCGTTGGCCGATCTTCAAATCAAACACGCTGTGCAAAAACTCGAGTCTTCGCTAAAAAAAAATAACTGGTCCCTTTTGTTTCTATTATTGGCATCGCATCTTACTAATAACCTGAGTTATTCCGAACTCTATTGCCCTAATAGGGTAACGATGAAGAAGTTGACTGAGTACTTTTGAAAGGATAGCAGAGAACTATATAAGAATACCAACTTTGCCGGGATTCGAACCATGACATTCCCGCCACCAGAAAACCAGACTGGGAATTCAAACCACGTGCCCACCTCTGAGTTTCACAGATGATATTTAACATCTCACATTCCTCATATTAACATTATATTTATTTTGTTTCTAATAAAAATAAATATTCTTCAAGTAAATACACGGGTGTGATACGCCTGTGAGGTAGGCTACTCTATACACAGCTCCGCGTTGCATTCAGCTGCGTAGCAGAGTTATACGTCCCAGAGAAAGTGTTGATTTTTTAATACGGACTCTTTAGTCTAGATACCCGCCTCGGTGGCGTAGTTGGCTAACGCGCTAGTCGTGTTGAGCTCGACTGCTGAGGACGGGGAGATCGAGGTTCGAATCTCGGTCGGGTGAACTGGGGGTGGTTTTTCCTAAATGGTTTTCCACTCTCCCTCCACGCAGATGCGGGTTCACTTCCTCTAATTCAACCTTCCCAATTCTTGATCCATTAGAGTAATTAGTACTTAAAGCGTATAACCTGAACGGGTAGTAAGACGCGGTGCTAAATAATAATAATTTAGTCTAGATCTAATGCAGGATATGCTGAAAGTTTATTCTTAGGGGTAATTTTGGAGGAATACTACAACAATAATATGAGTAAGTATTTGCTTGGAGAGAGGATGGACAGTAATAATTTTTGAAAACGTTTCCTATCCTTATTTTGAGTCTAAATTTGACCTTCCTAGTAAACTTGTCGACAAGCCACAGTCGAATTTTAATAGGAAGATCACTGCTTCAGAGGCGCTACTCTTGTAGTGGACTATACTTTTGATGACGGGAAGATCTAGGTTCGACTCTCGATTGAGTTTACTGATAGTGTTTTTCTTAAACGGTTTTCCACCCTCCCTCCATGTAAATGTGGCGACATTTCCTCTAAATACAGCCTTAATGATCCCTAAAGCCATTAGTGTAATTATTATATAAGCGAATAACCCGAACGTGTAGTAAGACGCAGTGATAAAATAAATAAATAGGAAGATCCTTTTATGAAATACAAACGTAGTTTAGCGGCTAACATTGATGGCATTTGATTAACTTATTCAGACTTCTGTGCTGGTGGCCGGGGTTCAATCCTCGGTCCCGGCAGAGATTTATCTGATTACCAAACCCTTCCTTCACCTTCTGACAAGACATCTTGTGAATGTGTGGAATGCCAGGCCTCCACCGTGGTTCGGATCCCACGTTAAACTGTAGGTCCTCCGTTTCATATCACAATCACCCTATCATTACACATTAGCGTAAGTGCGTATAACCCGAACGGGTAGTAAGATGCGGTGCTAATAATAATAATATTGATTAACTTTTTAGTGTTTTTTTATAGGTATATTATTTATGATCGCATGAACTGAAGAATGGATATGAGAAAATAAACCCAGTAATTTTTTAGCACCACGTTTTATCACCCCTTCGATCCATACGCCTATGTAATTATTACCATAATGGGCTATTAGCGAGGAAGGTTGAACTTAGAACAAATGAACCCGCATTCAAATTTAGGGGAAACCACCCTCCGTACAACCGATATAGATTAAACCACGATCTCCCCGTCATCGGCAGTCTAGTATAAAACGAGAGCAGTGCCTTAAGCCATGCGGCCACCGTGAGACGGCTCTAATAGCTTTTATAGCTGTCAGCTTTATTGGAAAACTAAACATTAGTAAATAAATCCTAGTATCGATAGCATAAAAACTTATATTAATCATTACACGGATAAAAAATGTGTTTATTTCTAAAGGGGAGGACAGTGTTATCGACCCTTGAAAAGTCGTAAACTTAGGAATGTGTTGATTTGATTTAATAAATGTTTATTTTTAATGCAAAAGATCTGATTTTTTATGGTTAATACAGTAATTATATGTTAACAAATTAGTCGATTATTATATTATTTTAGATTTTAAAGTTTTAAAAAAAAATATGTTTATTAGAAAAATTTAAAAATCCACATGAACCTTCAGTTAGATACACTTTTCTCATAAACCAATAATCGAATCTTAACCAAATTTATTTCTAGCTCTTAGACACACCAGACCAACATCATGTACTAGAATTATTAAAAATAATGTTTTTTATATTATTACTTTTTTCAAAAATATTTACAAAAATACTTTACTTTTTTAGATTGTTTATTTTTTACAGAAGTTTGATCATTAATGAGATTATTCTAGTATGGTAGCACTATATGACAATTATAAACATACTTCCAAAGTTTAAACTCTCTAGATCCAATAGTTTTTTACATATTAGGTAGAAATGTAATTAGGAGAAAACTGCGATTAAAAATAGTTGATGTATCTACTTACAAAACATCTGATTAAAATATTCCCTCTCCATAACTCTCTTCATTCTTGCTATTTTTATCCTCTTGCCTCATTTTATTTATTCTTTTCCTTGTTTTTCTTCTTTGGTCATGTCTCCAGCTGCTATCTCTGCCTTGATTACACGTTTCTTGTCTATGTCTTTCAGATCCTTTATCATATTCGACCATTCTTTATATCCATATCTTCTAGCACTTTTAAACCACTGTAAGCACCATAATTAAAACAGATCACAGCATCAAGAACTCCAAATTTGAGAATCGTTCCTTCAACAAAAAAACATTCCTGTTAACGTTTCCCATATCATATTGTTGAAGCTTATCAGCAACAAAGTCTCTGTAAATAAGCTTGATGGCCTCAAGCATGTTTGTGTATTTCGAAATATACTGCTGGCTTAGGAAGAGCCATCATGGAACATAAAGTGTGTGCTGCACGTCAACCCTTTCAAATACAACGCATTGCATAATAAAACCTTATATTTATATTTGAAAGTTTATTATGGTTTACAAGGGAAGTAATTTTTGATGTTTTTTCTAAACAGTCAATTCAGTAAAGCTTTATTCTTTTAGCCAAATCCCTTCGGCTTGATTTTTATTCTGTTAGTTCCAATTTCCATGGAATTCATATTTTTACAGCTAGGACACATCTTTCATTTTTTGATAAATATTGAAAGAACCCTTAGGTCAATAATCATATTTCCTGAAACATACTTATCTTCATCACACTCACTTTCTTGGAATATGTAAGTCAATTTAATTTTGAGTCACTAGATTTATTGTTTAGTTTTGTTTTCAATATTAGAAGGACCAACCAAAGCTTCAGCTTCAATTTGTTGCTTTGGTGAATGAATATCTGTTGCCTCCAAATTACCTTTTGCGATTAAATTTATTAATTTTACCCATATTTATATCAAATGAGACAAAGAGAGCTAAATAATATTTGATAAATGTCTAGAAAGATATACAACTAAGATAATGAAAATATTATATCAATATTGGGTGACCTGGCGGTCTAGGGGTAAGGTGTCAGACTTCTATGCTGGCGGCCGGGGTTCAATCCTTGGTCCCGGCAAAGATTTATCTGATTACCAAACCCTTCCTTCACCTATGACAAGACATCTTGTGAATGTGGGGAATGCCAGGCCTCCACCGTGGTTCGGATCCCACGTTAAACTGTAGGTCCTCCATTTCATCTCACAATCACCCTACCATTGCACATTAGCTTAAGTGCGTATAACCCGAACGGGTAGTAAGACGTGGTGCTAATAATAATATATCAATATTATTAAAAGGTAAATAACCCGTAGACAAACTAAAGATTTCCTTATAAACATTAAATGAATATTTATGTACTACCAACCCAAATTTATAATAAAATAAACTATAAAGTCAAGGCTACTAGAAACAAGGTTTTGTTCTGTCTTGTCATTGAGATGAGCGTGGCCATTTTGACCCATGCATACATTAAAAAATGTATAACTCAAGAAATTTTATTCCGAAATGCTTAATTTAAAAATGAAATGAATCCTAAATGTTTTTTCTTCAAATTAAATTAAAAAACGCTAACTTTTTGGCATTATTAACAATAACGTCCCCTACGGGCAGTATTATAAATATCCGACAAACACTGAATTTCTTAAAGTATAAAATGACAACAAACCACGGACATCTTGACTGGTGACCAGTGAACCTTGCCCTCCAAACATGAGGATTGGTTAAGAGACAACTGAAGCAGATACCTGCGTGTAAAACCAAACTCCCGACATTAATCATATTGAACATGAAGGGATTTTAACAAACTTGTGGGAGAGTACTAGAGTTTACACGGACACTTCAATCCGATACATACGCAACTCTTATCTATTTTTATCTATTTGAGGTAATTAACGTGTACGTTCTGAATCGACTGACTATATAAGGACACGATAATTTCTATGTATGATAGTGAAAGGGCAAAAGTGTTTTCACATAGCTTTAGGTTTATTTAAACATGTCACAATCAACAAAAGGCCGACGGCTTAACTTTCTATCCAAATGAAGGTTTTGTGCTACGTATTTTTATCGCCCAAGAAAAATCCATCTACCAAGGCTGAATTTGGACCCACAATCATCGGGTCCTAAGAAGGGCAATTTACCCCAAGACTACCGAGATCAACTTCAACCCAAATAATAAGATGTGTTGAATAATGGGCTGAAGGAATGTATGCTCTTTCATGAGAATGATTGTCTTACAACACCGCTAAACACATTATTTGGAAATGCATTATTATTAGACAAAAGTTAAATAGTTTTAGGCAGATAACACGTTTCCGGTTAAATTTGTATAGTGGTCGATGTTTTCTCCATGTCCTATATTCAACCATTCTCTCCCCCTGCCAAACCTATCCCATGTGACATATCTGCATAGATATCAAGTAGGGATCAAGTATGTAGAATGTAGAGTAATTTTAACAACATTTGCATGGTGAGAGAGTAGGATATAATTGATCACAAAATAACCTCATGTAAACGCGACCTATTTTAGAATACCAACTTAACCATTACCAACAAAATAATACAGACGTCTTAGTCCATGTGCTCAGCAGTGTGGGTAGTTTATAAAGGTAAAATTTATTCTAGTTACCTCTATAATATTAAGGTATCCGAACTATTGCGACGCTTGTATGTTATCTGTGCAATATGTAATAACACCGTGTTATAAAATATAATATATTCCATTCACGGTAGGAATTACTCTCTGAAAGGTCTTTTTTCCTACCAATATCCTACTATATAGTAGATTTATGGTAGGGAAAAGGGCCTTTCAGAAGTCAATTCCTACCGTGAATGGAATATAGCATTATCTATATATAAGGAGAAAAGTCCAGACTCACTAACTGACTCATCAACGCCCAGCCCAAACCTAGAAAGCTGACATTTTGCACAGAGGTTCCCTTTATGATGTAGACAAGGAATAAGGCCAGATTTTTTGAAATTCCAACCGGATAGGGAATAAAGAGGATTTATAATTAATGTTAAGTTTCAAAGATATGAGCGAAGCCGTGGGCAAATGCTAGTAATATATATAATAAAGGAATTTAGGTATCAGGCTCATGAGTGGCTTGAGGTGTCTAACAATAGTATACAATGTTTATCTGACAATCTGGTGGCAACGAGCTTTCCAGATCATTAAGGTAATTCAACAACAAAAATTGTATTGACCATTTCAAACAGTGTATATTTATAATATTTAAATAGTGATTAAAGTTTTTCAAATGAACACCATTATATAATATTTATGTTATAGAATAATAATATCAATATTTAATTGAAATACTTAAAAATTATAGTACTATTACTATAATTAATACACTACTGTTAATATATGTTATTAATATTAATATGTATTAACAATATTAATATTTCATTGGAATATTTATATTGTTAATATAAATAATTTGTGTAAATATTTCATTGTGTGCACCTCATGTGAATATCTATTTATACTAAATTTCATCCCCATACATTAATTACTTCACCTTAACAATGTTTCGCAGATAGCATAAAATAGCAAGCTCCCCTCACCCATTAAAACCACTTAACTGTAATGATTTGAAAATGTTAAACCATCGTTTACAGCTTGTAATTATACACGTGTTAAAACTGTCCAATTAAATTTTATTGGTAGAATGACCTTAAAGACAAAGAGTTAGTTGGATACATTTTACATTATATGAATACTTATCTACATAAATATTTATATTTTATTATATAAATTATGTATATGTAATAGATTAATAAAAATTGTTTATATTTTTAGCTTTTAACAGCTAAACGGTATTGATTTAATGAAGCACTCGAATGATTACCAAAACTGAATTTCTATATACATGTTGGATTCAAAATTAATTAATTGTAATTCAATAAATGGCATATATTTAATTTAGTTACAAACAATAACATTTATTTACAAACCTACTCCTATATTCCCATGGCAACTAATAGACCAGTTGGCTTAGTAATAATAATTATTATTATTATAACAATGATATATAAACATTATTATTAATAATATATAAATATATAATAATAAATAATATTATTATTAGTCAATAATAATAAAACTAGAGTATAAACTGAATGGGTAGTAAGATGCAATGCTAATAATAATAATCATACTTAGTACCGACTAAGTTAAATGTTACAGTGATTATCTGCAAGTTATACAAGGTAATTAATGATTTTCCTATTTAGTAAATAATATATTACTAGCTTTTGCCCGCGGCTTCGCTCGCGTTAATGTTTATTTTGTGAATAAATTCAGGTTGTTGGTCGACACAGGAAGTATGAAAATAAAAACGATGAACTTATTCAGGTTGTTTGTCAATACAGGTAGAGATAAAGAAACATACAAACTACACAATATAAATATTAAGTGTAGGAGTAGAAAAGAAGTAGCGGAGTGTGTGTCAGCAGAGTCAGGTTATGCCTTGCCGCGAATTGAAAATCCCACTCCAGCTTAAATTTTACCTACAGTTAATTAACGTCCCTTATTTACTCCACTTGTTCTTGGCCGTTGCAATCATGATAACAGAAATAGATCATTATTTTAGGACGCTCTTATATACTATGTTGTATGTCCTTCCCTTTGGCGCATATACATACAAATTCCGGGCATTGGACACATGCGAACATGTTACATATAGCTGGCCATGGGTAAAACATGGCTTTTCCAAATGCACCCCTGCTACCTGCAATGTTTGCCCTTGCGCTTTGTTAATAGTAATAGCAAAACTAAGTTTGATTGGAAACTGGAGTCTTTTGAATTGAAATGGTAGGTCAGTGGGGATTATTGGGATTCACGGTATGGTTACACTTTCCCCTTTTCCCACACATGTTAAAATGGTGGCACAGATTATATTTTGCCCTAATTGTGTAATCCGAAGCCTCGTCCCATTACATAATTGGGGTGCATCTAAATTTCGCATAAGCATAACTGGTACACCTAATTTCAATTGTAATTTATGCGAGGGTACACCCGATAGCTCCAGAGAATTTAAAAACTCAGCGGGATATGAAGTGCTCTGTTCTGAGTCCATGATTGTATCTATTGACAAATGCTCCTTTATTTCTCCCTGCACCTCTTTCAAAATGTCAGTGTTGATTTTGTTAAAGATTTCATTTTTTTGTGTAAGAATTGCTCTTGCACACAACCAGTGAGCACAATTAAAATTTAATTGTAATTCTGGATAAATTTTAGCAATGAGCTCCACATCATTTTCTACCAAATTACAGAATTTCCCTGTTAATAAAACACAACCTTCAGCATCCGTGTCAAACGTCCATCGCCAATTTTCAATAGTGTATCTGCGTAATTTCCGGAATCTACGTCAATATAAAGGCGGACTCTCATATTCGTTGTTAGGCTGAATTTTTTAATTTTTGTCCACAATCTTGATGACTTGAGACAGGCTTTTATTTCATCTGCATGTGTGCCCCTCTGGATCACCGGAAGTGTTTTTCGGAAGTCACCAGCCAGTAAAACTACCATTCCTTCCATAATATCTGTACTGTCTCGCAAGTTCTGAAGAGTTCGGTTTAACGCCTCTATAGCTTTTTTGTGGCACATCGTACTTTCGTCCCATACTAAAAGTTTACATTGTCGTAACATCATACCTCAAGAGATTTTTCTGCTGAAATTGCAGATGGGTGACTCTTCCTGTGTAAGTGCAAGATTTAATGGCAATTTTAGGACGGAATGTGCAGTACGGCCGCCGTTCAGTAGTGTAGCTGCTATACCGGAGGAAGCCACGGCAACAGCAATTTTCTGGTCTTTTCTTATGAACACCAATAATAAGTTCAGCAAAAACGTTTTCCCAGTTCCTCCAGGGGCGTCTAGAAAGAGGAGTGCACTATTCCCTGACTCTACTTGACGTAACACCTGTTGAAATACGTGACTTTGTTCTGGAAGCAACCGAGGAACTATTTCGGTTACTTTCTGTTGCAATGCTGTGAAAACATAGTTTAATTCCCCAGTAGTTTCATCGTTTAAGTCATTTTCATCTGATCGTCGAGGGCTTACCATTACAAAATCTTGAAGCTTCTTCCCCGTCATTGTCATAACCATGTTTTCAATTTTAGTCAGAGCTTTGTAGTAGATGTGCTCATTAAAAGTCATATTTGCATGTACTTGCTGTAGCCGCCGCAAAATATCTTCCGCCATGTACTTTTTGTACTTATCCCACAGCGTTTGAGGATTGGAAAGACCGCAGGATGATATGAGGGTTGCGTAAAGTTCTCTAACAAGCGTAGAGCTTCACATACTTCTCTATATGTTCCGAATTCCTGACCGTTGACAATTTTATGGTCTCAATAGCTAGTTGGACCTCGAACATGATGTAATAACATGCACAGACAAAAGCATCCAAAGTTCGTTACATGGACGATATAGACACGACCAATATCATCTAATGATTTAACCCCTGGCAAATCTTCAACAGGCGTACCTTGAACGCGGCGTTTCCACTCCTTTTTTGAGGTGTTCCATGTAAAATAATGGGGGACTTGAGAATAGTAATAATGTTTTAGCGATAGTATCTCTCTGACAAAGCTGGAAAAAGGCAGTTAATGTGGTTTTAGGAGGTGATGAAATCCTTTACTGGAAATTACTCTCATTAAAGAAAACACACTGTCCAATTTCTAAGTGCACGGCAAGATGTGTAACAGTTGGATGTCTTTCATGTAAGGGTGAACCAAGGAGCCACCCCGCTGACTCATTACTACCGACATATCGCCCTGCTTGATAGGTTTGTACTTCATTAGGAGTTTGCGCTACACCTTCGTTACGCAGATTTAAGATCACCTGGTCACTCCCTTTATTAATGTATTTGCAAATATATTTAATAGCACGAACAGAGTTGCAGGCTTCTACATTAATGTGGGCATTAAATATTTTTGGGTGAATACGGCACAACCCAGCTATTATCAAAAGTTTGGACCACCCCACTGCGAGTCTGAATCGTAACACTTCTACCACCATCTTGGGTGCTCTTAGTCTGTATAAAGGGTAACCCTTATCATTGTGCACTGTTTCCTTTAGCAGCTCTTGGGGGATTTTTGGGTACATTTTCCATTTTTCATGCAAGGTGAAGCTGGATTGCGTGCCCCACAGGAACCATGTAACCATGTTTCTGACTACAGTATCGTGCAAATCCTTATCTTGTTCTGGATCTGGAGTCTCGGTGCTTATTATGTTATCTATTTGGTTGGGACGCAGCATTTCTTGCAACCAAATAAGAATGTGCACATGGTGGTAGTCCTAGTTTCTGCCATTCAACGGAATACATGTTGCACTGGACGTTTCCAAATACTTTTCCCTTTGTAATAACATTCATTAGTTGTTGGACCTTTAAACGAAACACGCGGGCAACTAAGTCATGTCGGTCAGTAGCTTTTTGCCCGGTCATAAGCTCTTCTGTTATTTCATTCCATGAGGGATTGCAGGAGAAAGTCACGAATAGGTCAGGCCGGCCGTAAGTGCGCACATAGGCGAAAGCGTATTGTGTGTATTCATGCAGATAGCGGAGGCTGATCACAAAAGTAGAGGGAAGAATAACCATTCTGCCTAATTTGTTGGGGTTTATATTACCATCCGTGCTAATCGCATCTTGCAGGTGAATGTAATTTTCAGCTCGCAGTTTTTTCTGATTTAAAGAAATGTAACGAAGACGTTCGCTCTCTACTTTGATGTACATATCTACTAAAAATTGGTGAAAGAGCTGTCTTGACCACGTAAGGAGGTTAAAGTCATTTTATCGAAGCATCATGTGATAGGCGTAAAAAATCCATGCATGACATTTTTTATCGGGAACTGGCTGTTTTGTAGTGGGATTAATGATTGGAATACCAAATCGGTATCCCGACTGTCCCTTAGTAAAAATTAATGGGTACTTCAAAGCATCATACAAATTATGAGTATCAGCTACGCGTGTAAGTGTATTATTGTGTGCTCGTTACACTTATGTCTCGTGAAGAGAACTGGTCACCACTCACCAGGACAGCAACTTCATTAATTGTGGGTGCATTATAGCGCCTCTCATGTTCGCCACGTGGAGTTCGATCAGAATGGATGACAACCTTATAATCTTCTTAAGGTCAGTTCTCTATTGCTGTTTTAAAGGTATTTAACAAAATGTTGTGGTTATGTAACATTCTTTGAATTTTTAATACCTTATCTATTTCAACTCCTTTAATGTATAGGCAACGACGGTTTACTTCATTTTCTTCATCACCTATAAAATAAACTCGCAAGAATTTATGCTGTTCGTTCTCTGTTGGAAAAAGAGAACCAATTTGATTATATATCTGACCTTGTATGGTAAAGGTTGGTGAAAACACGGGCATTCTTATCTCCTTATCTACTCCAAAAGATATCATTTGAAAGCATGAGTTATACTTTCTAATTCTATTTAAAAAGCGGCGTGATTCATTTGCATCATATAAATATAGAGTTTTCAGAGGTTGTTCTGGTTCACCAAGTAAAGGAAGGGAAACTTTGCCATTAGAACAACACATCCCTGCGGTCTCATTTTTCCATTTTAAAGCATCACAAAACTGGCATTTTTTATTCATCAAACCAACAACAATTAAAGTATGATTTTTGTAATCAATTAAAGGATCGTATTCAAATTTAGAATTATTAAATACGGACCAACTGTTACGCATAAAAGTTTGTCGGCGTTCGGTTTGCATTTCTGCATGAACGATTCTTCTCGCCTGCGAATGTTGTGTAGTTTCTGTTACTCTAATGGCTGCCTGCCGCTAGGCGTGTTCTTCTAAACGGAGCTGCGTTTGATAACGAGTCTCTCTAGCTCTCAAAGCTCTCTGACGTTCAGCTTGTACATCTAAACGGAGCTGGGTTTGATAAGGAGTCTCAGTAGCTCTCAAAGTTATCTGGCGTTCATCTTGCTAATCTAAACGGAGCTGCGTTTGATGAGGCGTTTCAGTTGCTCTCAAAGCAACTTGGCGTTCAGCTTGTACATATAAACGGATCTTCGTTTGAAGGAGCGTTTCAGTAGTTCTCAGAGATCTCTGGCATTCGGCTTATTCCTCCAAACGCAATTGTGTTTGAAGGGGCTTCTCAGCTACTCTCATAGAAACCTGGTGGGTGGCTTGGTCCTCCAGTCTTTCCTGGCTTTGAGAAGGTGTCTCATCAGCTCTCAAAGCAACTTTTCGCTCCGCTTGTTCTTGCCTCCTTAATTCAGCATGAACGGAGGATTCTTGGGATCGAGCAATTTTAGCTTCCCGGAATCGCGATGAGCTCCTGGATAAGTTAGAATTACGTTTGCGAGGAATTTCAAAAAAGATAAAGAAAAAAACTAAAAAAAACTAACCTAAAAATTAAAACAAACAAATTATTGCCTTAAAGGTAAAAAAATAGAATTAGAATTAAGATAGCTAACCTAAAATTAATAAATGATAAACTATCGCTCAAGGAAAGAAAGGAACAATATAAATTGAAAACGTAAAATAGTTACAATATTATTAAAATAGGATTAAACACAGATGAATAAACGGTAACTAATCAATGTTTGTAAACAAATGAATCACAAACATGTATTGTTATTTCCCATCAATACGGTCCCCCAACTTGTAAAAGACTGAAGATGGATGCCCCTCGTTGGAACGCCATTTGTAAAATACAGATACTGGATGCCCCACATTGGAACGCCAGTTGTAAAAGCCTTAAATACTGCCCAAGAAATGAGAAAAACTGTGTTTTGCTGTCACAACGACAATTTTATTTGCCCTTAAGTTGTTTTGTAAATAAAATAAACCACTACTTAATGTTGTAAAGCACTTCCATCTCGTCTGCCGTAGAAGAGTAGAATGCTCGCGTCTAACAGGCTAGCGTCCTCTCGAGTCGAACTGTGTGAACCCCGTCATTCACACCCTCGAACCCAGACCACTCCTTGCTTTCTTTCCATCGACCAATAGGGTTAGTTTTAAATTTAGCTCGCATTTAAGAAAACAGACGCGCTACTCTGCACCTGCTATTATTTTACTGCGCATTACAACACGGAAGTAAAAACTTTGTTTCTTGCACGTGCAGTTAAAATAAAAGAAAAAGAAACATGGCCGTAGTATAGAAAAGATGAGTTTATATTATATTAACTGAAAAGAAGAAATATTAATATATTTACTTTAAAATATGATCGCGAATATTAAAAAGACAGGAAAAATCGATATCATTACAAACTCCCTTTCTACCCTTTCTCCAAACTTCACAATTATGAGTTTAAAATAGCCAAAGATAATACAAAATGATATCGCGTTTTAATATATGCTCAGCGCCATCTATCAGATTTTGGAAGTCACGAAATCTTAGTACATTAAATAGCACAAATCGATACCGCGCCATCTATCGAGTTGTTATAGTACTAAACGTAAAAGGCACTTATATAAAAATAATGTTTTTATTTGAGTTCATCCCAGTATAATACTAAACTTATTACGACAATGTTGTCAATCACCTTAACGGGGTGAACAGACAGAGCTTAATTATCTGAAAGTAATAATTTTTAATCATTTTAAGATAGATATGCCTAAAATAACTTGGGAACAGATTTTTATTAATTATTTTATGATAGATGTGCCTAAAATAACTCTAGAACAGATTTTAATTCGGGATATCAGATTTTCTTCCGGGATATCACAGGTCCCTTTTTCTGTACTCCAGACATCATGTAGCAATTCATGTTCATATCAGTAGGCTGAGTGGTTATGCTGGACGACCACCTAAAAGTTATTATTTTTCTATCCCTCGGGAACAGTATTTTCTTTCTGGATGAAAGGTACCCTATGTCCTTTTCTGTATCCCTCGGGAACATTACTTTTTTCTGGATGAAAGGTACCCTATGTCCTTTTCTGTATCCCTAGGGAACAGTACTTTTTTTCTGGATGAAAGGTACCCTATGTCCTTTTATGTATCCATAGGGAACAGTACTTTTTTTCTGGATAAAAGGTACCCTATGTCCTCTTATGTACCCATGACAACGTGTATGCAAAATTTCATGATGATCGACCGAGTAGTTTAGGCGTGAAGCGTAACAAACAAACAAACAAACTCACACTCGCATTTATAATATTAGTTAGGATGTTAAGAGCTACGTGAAGGACAGACATTTCAAAACCATTTATTGCTTATCTTATAATTTGGAGACCTGTAGAAAAATAATTATATCTTCAAATAATTTAATAAATTTGTACTTATACAACTCTTCTAATACTAGGTAAAGTGTACCAAAGCCAAACAATTTATATCCGTATTTCTATTGCATGGTACGAGTTATTAGCTAAGAGTCCGACTCTATAGCTCAGTCAGTAGCGTGTCTGCCTACAAGAATAAGGGTCTTAGGCTCTATTCTAAACATAGCGGAAAAATTCATAACTGGGAAAATGTGGGTTTTCCCTTTCCCATTGTGAACTAAAGGCTAACGGCTGGGTTTTGTGTCTGTTCTGGATTTTAATTATTACTATTATTATTAGCACCGCGTATTACTACCCGTTCGGGTTGTACGCACTTACGCTAATGTGTAATGGTAGGGTGATTGTGAGATGAAATGGAGGACCTACAGTTTAACGTGGAATCCGAACCACGGTGGAGGCCTGGCATTCCCCACATTCACAAGATGTCTTGTCAGAGGTGAAGGAAGGGTTTGGTAATCAGATAAATCTGTGCCGGGACCGAGGATTGAACCCCAGCCCCCAGCACAGAAGTCTGACTCCCTAACCCTAGACCGCCAGGTCACCCTGGATTTTAAGTTGGTCTAAAAATCGTGTACTAAGAAAATCAGTTCAGAACATACACGACAAAAACCTCAAATAAATAAATAATCCTGGTTCGAAATTAAAACCTTAATCTTTCAAAGGGAAGAGGTTCGATTCTGAAATATTTTTTCTCTGGTTAAACTGAGGTTTCACCTTTCTCATGTAGTGAAAGAGAAAAATATATGTTCTATAATTAATTTAGTTCGTAGGCTGTGTGCTCATATAACCAGTCGGTTAAAAATGTGCTCGTCAAACATCCCAAATAATAATACAGAAAATTATATCACATCGTAAATGTTAGTGTGTTCCAACCTTTCCTGACTCGAGGTTCAATCTGTATAATTTAACCAATTTAGTGGGCCATGTGCAATATAAAACATTAATAATAATGGTAGTAAAAGAGTAAGAATGTTAATGGTACTTAGAACCAGTATAGAGTACAAGTGCAATATAGTACCATCATTACAACCGCCTTGGGGGTTAAATGTTCTTAGACATCATTTTGGTAATATTTTTTATTTGAGGTATTTAACGTGTTCTTTCTGAACCGAATGATTATATCAGCACTCGAGAACTGCTTTGAGCGATAGCTAGAGGGTTACTAACTTTACTGGGAAAAGTACTTTTAAATACCTTCCAAGTATTAGGTTAGAAATAGTTGAATTAACCATTCATTTATATCACACCCTCTGTCTCCCTTTCCGCCAACCACTGAGCGATATATATGTTCTATCCTAGACTCGGAGCTATTGGGTCCTGTCTCTCACACGCAGAAAGATAGGGGAGAAGCCGTCTGTTGCTGGTACTTGAAGGGAGAAGGATGTTATTGACACAAAGGATTCATAGCTACTTGAAGGGTGGAGGATGTTTGTGACACAAAAGATTCATTAGTGCTAGTAAGGAGGAGGATGTTAGTGATCCAAAGGATTTATAAGTGATAGTAGGGAGAAGGATGTTAATGACACAAAGGATTTATAAGTGCTTGAAGGGAAGAGGACGTTAGAGACACAAAGGATTCATAAGTGCTTGAAGGGAGAAGGATGTTAGTGACACAAAGGATTCATAGCTACTGGAAGGGAGGATTATGTTAGTGACACAAAGGATTCATAAGTGCTAGTAGGGAGAAGGATGTTAGTGACTCTAAGGATCCATAGGTACTAGTAGGGAAGAGGATGTTAGTGATCCAAAGGATTCATAAGTGCTTGAATCGAAGAGGATGTTAGTGACACAAAGGATTTATAAGTGCTTGAAGGGAAGAGGATGTTAGTGACACAAAGGATTCATAAGTGCTAGTAGGGAGAAGGATGTTAGTGACTCTAAGGATCCATAGGTACTAGTAGGGAAGAGGATGTTAGAGATCCAAAGGATTCATAAGTGCTAGTAGGGAGGAGGATGTTAGTGACCCAAAGGATTCATAAGTGCTTGAAGGGAAGAGGATGTTAGTGACACAAAGGATTCATAAGTGCTAGTAGGGAGAAGGATGTCAGTGACTCTAAGTATCCATAGGTACTAGTAGGGAAGAGGATGTTAGTGATCCAAAGGATTTATAAGTGCTTGAAGGGAAGAGGATGTTAGTGACACAAAGGATTCATAAGTGCTATGAGAAGGATGTTAGTGACTCTAAGGATCCATAGGTACTAGTAGGGAAGAGGATGTTAGTGATCCAAAGGATTCATAAGTGCTTGAAGGGAAGAGGATGTTAGTGACACAAAGGATTCATAAGTCTAGTAGGGAAGAGGATGTTAGTGATCCAAAGGATTTTTAAGTTATAGTAGGGAGAAGGATGTTAGTGACACAAAGGATTTATAAGTGTTTGAAGGGATAGAGGATGTTAGTGATCCAAAGGATTTATAAGTGCTTGAAGGGAAGAGGATGTTAGTGACACAAAGGATTCATAAGTGCTAGTAGGAAGAAGGATTTTAGTGACTCTAAGGATCCATAGGTGCTAGTAGGGAGGAGGATGTTAGTGACACAAAGGATCCATAGGTGCTAGTAGGGAGAAGGATGTTAGTGACACAAAGGATTCATAGCTACTTGAAGGGAGGATTATGTTAGTGACACAAAGGATTAATAAGTGCTTGAAGAGAGAAGGATGTTAGTGACACAAAGGATTCATAGCTACTTGAAGGGATGGATTATGTTAGTGACACAAAGGATTCATAGCTACTTGAAGGGAGGAGGATGTTAGTGACACAAAGGATTCATAGCTACTTGAAGGAAGGATTATGTTAGTGACACAAAGGATTTATAAGTGCTTGAAGGGAGGAGGATGTTAGTGACACAAAGGGTTCATAAGTGCTAGTAGGGAGGATGATGTTAGTGATACAAAGGGTTCATAGGTGCTAGTAGGGAGGAGGATGTTAGTGATACAAAGGGTTCATAGGTGCTTGAAGGAAGTGAAGGTGAATAGTAGAGCTTAGCTAGGAAAATTAATTATTCCTAAGAGAAGTCGAAGGATGAAGTGTGAAGAGTGAAGGCATATTTGTTTAAGAATAAAGATCCACAGCCATGTGTGAGAGCCGACCCCACTACTGTTCTCTCCACATGTGCAACTAAGCTAAACTATGATGGGTGCTATGTGTGTGTCTGTTCAAAGCATATGATATTTACGATGCGTGATGGTTTGAAAGAAAATTACGACTCTAGTAGAGTGATGTGGGGAAACTACAAGCAGACTGAGTTAGAAAGACGGCCAGAGCTAACCCAATGAGTAGAAAAACGAGGAGGACAAACCCGTCGACAGAAGTGAAGGTATAATCCTGCAACTGTGTCATGCAGAATACCAGTTTCATTACCAGAAATATGGTTTTACAAAATACGAATATACTCAGTAACATGGGTAATTTACGAAAAATATTCGGGATATACTTGGATCTACAGGACAGTTGTTGTTTACATATAAAGAAAATATTGTGCTCTATGTCAATTCTACATAAATGGTGGCCCACAAGACGTTGCTGGTCCGCGGGCTAGTGAAGCCAATTCGTGGATAGCAACCAAGACATTTTTTTATTCCAAGTTATATCAATAATTTCAACGCTCTATGTCAAGTTACAAGCAGTTTAAAAATACAACACGTTCTGTTTGAATATCATTCATTCAATACAAATACAAAGAATCGAACTGTTTCTGATTCTTCCAACCCAGGTGATGAGCTGGTGGAACCAATGAAAACAGAAAAAAAAATAGCTTCACAACTTTACTCGTAATAATTATCCTTCTTAGGCTGCACCTACATTGGATACAGATCCTTCCCGACAGTTTGCTGGAACTCTTGTCAGTGATTAAACAGAATTTGAAGTGAAACGTTAATTTGAAGTAATGAGTGACTCGGAAGAAGATTTGGAACTTTTTCTCCTACTATACTCAAATTACTGCCTTTTTTGATGAGAACACAAGAATGTGGACTCATGATTTCAATGATGATAGAAGTGACAGTGAGTTTTTCAAAACTAGTTGGCCAATAAGAGATTATACAGATAAATACAAAGATTACCATAGGATGCAGATTGAAACTTTTGACTACATTCTAGAATCCATTAAGGAAGATCTTGCAACACACTCTAACTTCATAGATTGTGTTAGCCCTGAAGAAAAGCTTACAATTACTATAAGGTTATTTTAATCAATATAGACGCTCACAAAATGTAAACGAAAAAATGAAGAGTTTATTTTTATATTTAAATATTTTTTTGTTACATTTTATGAGTGATTTAATTAGCCTATAATAAATGTTTATATTAAAATGAAACACCCCCAAACTGTATAATCAATGCATTAATTTATTACACAATACTCACTCTCATATTTAAATACAAAATAAGTCGTTTTCTTAAAATTAGTGCGTAGAAAGTTTTATTTTAAAAAAACTTTTTTATATGTGAAGGTTAAATATTTAACAGATTGTTAGGAAGCATAATCTGTGGCGGTTAAAGAACAGAGATGGCTTGATTCGGCAGCAGAGCGCTTTGAGAACTGTAACTATCAGTAGGAGAGTTCACAAAATAGTGGGGTGATGAAGATGAAGTAGTCAAAATTGGACCTGAAGATCCTGAATACGATGGAGTTACTCCTCCATTAGAGTTTGGGCCTCTGAAACTCTTTCTTTCTAACTCTAGAGTGACACTTTCCAGAATTGACATTCTCAATCTCATTTTGTGTATGCTATCTAGTTTCTTGATTGATGGCAACAAACTCATTAAAATTAAATAGTCTTCATCATCCTCTTTTCTCGTCTTCCCAGAGAAACGTTCTTCCAGCAGTTTTACTTTTTGTCTCTCCAAATCAAGAGCTTTGTATCTAATAATATCGGCTTTTCTCTTTAATGGCTTTGCGCCTTTATTTCGTGTATCAGTGGATTTTACATATAAACTAACTGATTCCTTGGATGCGCTTTCTCGTGTGTCTTTATCACCTAGGAAACACTGATAACCCCAGAAGGTGGGGAATCATTGAATTGGTCGTCCAGTATAACAGGTTCTTCCACCTCTTCCTCATTTATAGGACTACTACTGACAGCCTTGGTTGAATACAGTAGATTCCCTGAACCTTCTCGAGGAATCAAGATATCCCTCAAGAAGTCCATGGACGCATAAAATGGCCACTTCTCATCACGGTTGCCTGCTTCTAGTTTCACAACGTGCTTTGAGTTTCTTTATGTACGAATCCCTCAGATTTTCCCATGTCTTCTTGGCTATATTTCCTGAAACACAGAAATGTTTCTAATGCATTTAGTATTTTAAACAATAATTAATAATGTAGGACATCAAGTAACAAATCATTATTATTTCAGGTATTTTTTTCCACTGGAATGTCATTTCATGCTATAAGTCAAGTTTTTCGAATGAATTATTATACTGTTGGCAAAATTGTTGGCTCGGTTGCTGAAGCAATATGGAAACATCTTTCATCACATCACATGGCAGTTCCGTCTAAAGAAGAATTTATAAATATAGCAGCAGGTTTTAAGAAGCGATGGAATTTTCCAAACGTTGTTGGATGTATTGACAGAAAACAAGTCCGGATCAAGGGCCCTAAAGATAGTGGAACCATGTATCACTGTTACAAGCAGTTTTTTCCCCTAGTGTTGCAAGGTGTCGCAGACTCTCAGTGTTGTTTTATTTTTATAGATGTAGGTGGTTATGGGAAGCAGAGCGATGATGGAACGTTTACTGCTTCTACTATGAACACGTTTTTAGAAAACATTCAAGATACATTACCAAAGCCATCATCATTTGAAGGGAGTGCATCGGAGATGCCATTTGTTGTTCTTGGTGATTTTTTGATTAAATACTTTGTGACAGTTACAATGTAAAAAATACAGTGTGTAAAGGTTACTAAATAAATTAAGATGATAATTAAGTATTTTATTTCTCACTTCTGCATTAAGGATGATGATGAAATTACTTATACAAAGAATAAAAACCAGAGTAAAAAACACCATTAATATGACGAGTATTTAAGAAGGATATAAGATAAAGTTGATCGAGTCCTATGGGTAGAGTGCTTAAGGTTCCAACCATTGTGTTCTTATATCAACATATGGATCAGAGTAAGTGTAGAATAACTTAACGATTATATGAAAGCGGCAGATTACCACTCACTAATGTCACACAAATACGTTTAATAATGAACTAGTCTTTATATTCTTCATGTTGAACTCCTGCATAGTCTAGGATTAATCCTAAAGGAGTTATATTAATACACATGGTTGTTTCTCAGCCCTAGACTTACATTTAGGTTTGACGGTTGGCTTGGCAGACGTAACGGCCGGTGTACCCAGCTTATCTCGGGCGCAGGCACAGTACATATCTATGTAGTTAATCAGCGCAAATATGTGAAGCACAGAAGGTACGACTAAGCTCGTATCGTTTTGTAGAACGCTCCTGCCCAGCTCACAAACGTTCTGACCTATCAAGCTTAGCACTTTAATCCATTGCTAGAGGAGTCTGCCATTTCTTGTTGCGCTCATATAAACGGTACTGAAATGACTGTAACGTTTCCCTAAACTTCCCAAGGTTTTAAGCGATCTAAGGGAAGGAAAACCAAGATATTCCGGCTCGGAAAAATAGTACTCATCGCTGTCATCGATGATACTTTGAAACCAAGTTACCTTTTCTGTCCCTGTTCTCTTCTCTCTTCATATGAATATTAATCAACAAGCCTAATTCGGAGTAATGGAATATCCCTACTCTCACCGGATAGAACGTGTTGGTGAGTAGTTACCCAATCTACATTTCTCTTATTCTATGACAAAATAAAGCCAATCTAAGAGGGGGTAAGAACTTAGAGTTGAACACTTTAGGCAAATCGGAAATTATTATGGCAATCTCCTTGATGAGGAGGACAACTTTTCCACTCAAGAACCCTTGTAATTTAATCAGCATATTGTATGTCATCGAGTCGTTACTCATAGATTTATGAGGCCATCTTGCTGATTTCACTGCTAGAAGGGCTGAATTGGAACAACTCTGTCGTATATGATTAAGCATAAATATTTAATCCTTGCAAGGATATTGTTATCCAACTCGAACGTTATACGACATGTTATCATACAGTCCTTGAAAGAATATTCATGTTGAATCATTTCAAACATAACGATGGGGGCCACAGATTTTAAAAGTTATGTATGGAACATAGATATAGGGGCGCTCGTTCCTTAGTACGAAGTCTGAAAATTGAACAAGTCTTTGTACAATTTAGAGAAGAAAATCTTGACTAAAAACCAAGTTCATATCTTCATAGGGGTACATGACTAAATGCAATTAGAGTTTAACCGAGCGTAGATTATAATTATAAGATTTGCCTTTATACGACGAGTAGCTATCATATTGCTACGTTCGATATGAAGAGATAAAATGACTTAATGTGGCTCTTCAAACATAGTTCAAGGTTTTACCATTCAATTGCTTAGCGTGGATGTCAGTACGTTGTGATACTTGTAATATTCCAATTATGAAATTTAAGATCGATAGCTCAGCCACTCTAGAGGTCAAGCAGATTGAGTCAATTCAAATCCTCCGTCTTGATGTGAACCATTACTGTCAGTCGTCAATCAGATTAGTACTAACTCTTTTTAGTATTTGTTAGTAAGGAGAAATAGTCATCCGTGATTCCCAGTATGAGACGTAAGGGGATTAATACGTCAAAGATAGCAGTCGTAGCATATTCGTGTATCCCGTTGAGTTTTAATCCCATATTTTCAGGGTACACTTTCTCACCTTTCCAAATCGAAAGATATTTCTTGGGCCGAATTGATATTCCTACATCTCTTTATTGAGCTATATCCCCCCGTTGATCTCGTAGGTGATTCTAGAAAAGAGAAGGACTATAACGTTATTGGCTATTTTTGAAGTATGTCCGACAGCACCCATATCTAGCAGCAGTTTTCCTTTATGTGCAGAAGGAAACGATGGGATAAACTGTAAAGTTATTCCTGATGGATATATATCCTACGCTCATTCCCATCAGCTAATGACCTGGGAATATACGAAGCCTCAAAATGATACTTAAAACATATCAAAGCAGTGTCGAAAGTAGCCTGCCCTCCAATGTGCAATGTATCTACATTCATTATTTCCACTGATAGCAGCCAAACCATCGTATATAGAGTTTATTGGTATGTGTTAACGCTTTCAGATGTATTCTTTCAATATATAGAGAGCGAGAGCATTGTCTCATTCTCTCTCTCTCTCTTTCCTTAGTAACAGTCTCATCGTTTCAGATGTAGTCACAAAAAAACCCGACATAGTCTTGTTCCTAAAGTTGATTTGTGTACTCGTTTGTCGTCTAGTCTTACTGAGATATAATCTATCACTAGTTTCATTACCGGAAGGTAAATGATATCTTTCGGTGCTTCCCCTATCTTATAACCTGGAGGGACAGTCATGCTGAGCTTGTAAATAGTAAGACACAGTTCTCCGTTTATGTAAACCTCACTAGTTAGACAGCACTCTATATGGATCAGGTTAACAAGAAGTGTGTCCACAGTATAGGTCGAAATGTGCATTTCCCCACCGGAAATAAGGATGGCCTCATAACCTAGCAGAGATGCAAGCGTGCCATGTCCAGTAAATACGCTATATCTAGGGTGGTTGGATCACTGATGATGGAGAGTTTCACATCGCACTTGGCCACTCCCCAAATATATCGATCCAAAGCTTCCAACTCGTAAATGTACGATTTACTCTTTACCGTCACAATATAATTTATTATTACGTTCGTCTATATTTGGGATGGAATGAAACGTTGCCAGAGTTATCATTCCGATAAACCATTCTTCTAGGTGATTCTATCCACTTAGTAGGATACGAAGAGAATAACTTTCCATCATATTTGAACTATGAACCGTCAATGTCAGCATCGTTGACATGTTTACCAGAGTACTACCGTTAGAACGGGTATTTAAGGAAAGCTAGGCATCTCAGAAAAATATATACTAATTTTAATACCGTATAGTGATTATATATAACAGCTATTCCTCCGATAAAACTTACAAGTTCAATCATCAGTCTTAAATCTCCAAAACTATCAATGTATCCCACTCAAATTCCATGTAATTTTATGGTAGCCAACTTATAAAATGTGCAGAACAGTCAATGTTATGACAGTTCATTAAATTTAATGTATTTAAATGCAAGGCAAATGTGATGAGCAGGTAGTTTTAAGAAATCATATTACAATATCAGTGAGCAGGGCAGAAATGTTTGTCCATCACTTCATGAATAATGTAGCCTATGTAAGCCTCTCCACGGCAATTTTCAATACTGTTGATTATAACACGTGAATGCTTTTAGTGCATTGTTTTGACACGTTTATAGGAGGCTTGGTTCGATACCTGAGCATGTGCACTAATTGTGATATTTTACTATAAAGCCCAAACACCCACCTGAAAGCACCTTCCTCAAGTAAATAAATTTTTTTAATGAATGATATATATTTGGAAATATGCCGCGCATTATTATTATTAGCACCGCGTCTTACTACCCGTTCGGGTTATACGCACTTACGCTCATGTGTAATGGTAGGGTGATTGTGAGATGAAATGGAGGACCTACAGTTTAACGTGGAATCCGAACCACGGTGGAGGCCTGGCATTCCTCACATTCACAAGATGTCTTGTCAGAGGTGAAGGAAGGGTTTGGTAATCAGATAAATCTGTGTCGGGACTGAGGATTGAACCCCGGACCTCAGCACAGAAGTCTTAACACCTTACCCCTAGACCACCAGGTCACCGACAATATGCCGTGCAAGACTCATGATTGACTTTCTCTCTAAATATATTTGCCGGATGATCTGGTGGTCTAGGGGTAAGGTGTCAGACCTCTGTGCTGGGTGTTTGGGGTTCAATCTTCGGTCATGGCACAAATTTATCTGATTACCAAACCTTTCCTTCACCTCTAACAATACGTGTATTAATAACAACTTGGGAATGCGTGGAATGCCAGGCCTCCACCATGGTTCAGATTCCACGTTAAACTGTAGGTCCTCCGTTTCATCTCACAATCATCCTAGACTTACACAATAGCGTGAGTGCGTATAACCCGAACGGGTAGTAAGACGCGGTGCTAATAGTAATAATAATAATAATAATAATACTTTTCCTATTTTAAAGTTTACCTTTTACCTAATGCAACAAAAATTTCTGTTTCTATCGTAAATAATGCTGCGGCATTTTTCAATCCCCCCTTATAAATAAATTCGTATAACTTTCTTTATATCGACGTAACAAAATATTAACTTTGTACAAAAATATTACAAAAAGTTAACTAATCTTTGTTTGAATAAATAATGTACTGTACATGTGCTAGATAAATAATTACAAGGATTCTGTATTTTATAAAAATAGTATTGCTTTAAGCGTAGCATCGAACTAAACAAATATATACGCAAGTCATTTGCAAGTCATATTTTGTTTTCATTTCGATATTCAGGTCATTAATTAAAATTATAATTGAATATTGAAGTGGCTTTTTATGACTTTGCATGGAGTACTTATAATGTACCGTTGAATATATACTGTACACTCAATAGTAAAACCGTATAGACCTTGTGATGTAAGCGCAAGCCTTATTACCACGAGTTCAGCTTCCAATGACACTTGTCATACTATACTATACTATGACCATAGTTGATATATTTATAACGATCATTCCCTGGAATATATGAAATAACTATATTGTACTAAAGTAATCTTAACATCGGTCTTTGAAGTCTAGGCGATTCTTTATCAATATCTTTTTTTCTTAAACAAGATTCACTAATGGGTGATGATCTGTCTTTACATGCACCAAATTGCCATATGTAAAATTATCAAACTTTTCTAACGCGACAACAATGGCAAGTAATTCCTTTTCGATCTGTGAGTAGCGCTCCTCTGTGTCTGTCAGAGCTCTTGATGCAAATCCTAGGGTATGTTCATCCTGTAACAACACCGACCCAACACCGCCAGTTTGAATTTCCAATGAATTATTCTTATCATAGAAGTGTAAAACTGGTGCAATAATTGTAATGATACTGGTTTGGATTAATCTAAATTATGTAAAAAGTCATGGATGAAAGTAATTTTTCTTTAAAGTAATATATGTAGAGTATCCTTTTAAGATTCATCCATGAAGAAACACGCGCTTCTCAGAAACAATGTGAAAAGGATTTCACCACTAAAATATATTTTTATACCATCTTTCCTGTTAAAAGAACAACTGCGTCAATTCTTGTTAAAAGGAACAACTTTGCAGTAGGGCCTATTAGGCAGAAGACGCATATTCCCTATACCAATAAGAAGCTAGCCTTCACAAAACCTGTCGCCAGGACTCTTTCTATTAGTTGGTTTTTACACTCTAGAAAAGGGGAGAGAAAGGCAAGGGGTATGTCATATATAAACTTTTGTGCGTATATTTAAGGCATCTCCGGGATTCAAACATCTACACCAGGCATCTTCGCCGACGCACAAGTCAGTCAGAGCCACACACTGGCAGTCAAAGTCTAACACACTATAAAATAACTTACATTAATATTACAAGTGTGCAGTGATATAAAACCTTTAATTGGAATATGTATAAGTAGTTATCAGGTGTCATTTAAATAAACTGTGTTTGAATAAACAGTCATCAACAGTTCTCTTTCTTCAATTTTATTAATATACCGATTTAAATATTGCTTGAACAAGGATCTATAGACAGCTGATTAAACGGTATCTTTTCCGTACATTTATGATAGGCGCTCAATCACTGAGCTTTAGACAACCTAAACATCATCACAGCATTATTATATCTGGATATTAATCCAGTGTAACAATCGACGCCCAAAGCGGGGTGAGTGATTCCATAGTGTTACAATTGACGCCCAAAGTGCGGCTCCATTAATTCAATAGTGTTACATAGTAAGCAACCTTTTCAGATTAACAAATTACTTATCATGTTCTGGTCCTCGGTTAAAGTCCACATCATTTTTAGTCAAATCCCTCAAACTTTTATTATAAGCAGAAAAATTAACAATGAACTATGATAAAAAAATCTTTGCTATCCCCAAAAAAAACGGATTAAAGACTTTTTATTTGATGGTCTTGGTAAGCCTCTTATAGCTCTTACTTGATTCTAATCCGGGTGAACCCCTCCTAATCAATTATAAACCCCGTAAATTTAACCCTCTGCATTCTAAATTAAAACCTTTCCTGGTTAAATTAAATACTGCACCTCCTAGTTCTTTCAAACACTTTGAGCAAAACTGCATCATGTTCATTTACATCCTTAAGTGCTATGATTAAGTCATCAAAATATGGAAAAACTCCTTTTATATCTCCAGAAATATCAATGCATCGTTTCATAAAATTTCAGGAGCACAAGCCATTCCAAAACCCAATCTATTCCATCTCCAGTTACCATAGGGAGAGTGAAATGTGCTTAAATATGACAATTCCATATGCCAAAACCCTTGCTTCATATCCAATACAGTGAACACAGTATTATTCCTTGGTTTACTTGTAATCTCCTCAATAGTAAGAATAATATTTTGGGGCCGCTTAATTGCCCTATTCACATTTTTTTTGATCCAAACATAACCTAATATTCTCATTTAGTTTACCTACAGCAAATAAATTCGACACCCAATCCGTTGGTCTGTCCATTATATAAATAATTCCCTCTTTTTCCAAATAAAATAGCACTTTTTTAATTTCATCTTAACGTTTAGTGGGAACTTGATTGGTTTTTTCACTACTGGGCGCATGGATCAGTGTAAACTTTAGTTTTACCTGGAACTTTCTACTGACCACTAAATAAATCACCAAACTTATTAATTAGAATATCAGTTTTCAAAGCAAACATTTTTTGATTAAGTTCAGGGCCAAGCATGCTCTCAATCCTATTCAACATTCAACATTATCATGCAGTACTGAGTTTGCACTAATTTAGGAGCAGGGACAAAAAATTTTACCAGACTTAAGCTAATTACATTTGCTGCTGCCCCCGTATCCACTTTAGCTTCAAACAATGTTCTATTACATTTGAGGTTAACATATCAGGCTGGCTCTTCATCACCATCTTCTCGCCAGTACTCGTGATTTTCCAGAGAATTGACTCCCATGACTTTAATTGAGCACATACTTACAAAGGGATTTCTTTACCTTTGCAAGAAAAACATTATTTACCATAGCCTGGACAGTTCTTATACTGATGGCGAGTCCCACACCTACAAACACCAGTGCGTCAGTTGTTAACTTGAGATCTCCTATTTTATCTTGATGAAAAATCTTTCTTGTATGTTCTTGTGAAGTCTTCTCTACATGTTGAATTGAATGTCCTTTTAACGTATCAATTGTTACGTTTTGAGACCCAGTAGAGTGACCATGAATGTCCTCTGTTTGTCTTCTAGATGTATCTGCAGCATGGCAAAAGTCCTCTGCTCTTTTCAAGGACAAGTCAGAATCTCTTAGCATGTGCTCCGTCAACTTAGGATCTCTGACTCCCATTACAATACGATCTCTAATCATAGTCGCTAGTTGATTGCCAAATTCACACTAGATAACTTGCGTTTTCAATTCTGTAACAAATGAATCTACAGATTTGCCTTCCTTCTTCTATATATTATGAAATACATATATTTCACATACCGTATTTTCCTTTGGATTAGAATAGCCACCAAACGACTTCAAAACATCTCCAAACTTAGGTACACCTCCTAAATCGAAGTTATTGTAAACATTCAAACTTCCGTCTTCCACGGTCGACATCAGAATACAAATTTTTACTTCATCCACTACTTTTGTTAACCTTACCGCTTGTAGATAAAACATTAATTTTTTATTATATAATTTCCACTGGTTTGCTAAGTTTATTGATGTTGGAATGGCGAACATGTTCATGTCCCACTTCCGACACCATGTTGTATTGTGTTAGTAAATAAATAATTAATGATACTTAAGTGGAATTATCAGTAAACTTCCATATAAGCCTCCGCCGATAATACACATATATCATATGGTATTGCACATACATAAACCCCTGGTGTCCAGTGTTGCCACATAGAAGACACCAAATATCTTACAGAGTTTGTGTCTACACACCACGTCTCACTATTCGTCCGCACTATTTACATATATTTACCTTAGAGGCGTTGTACCCTCATTTACTTGGAGAGAAGGTAGTCAACCAATCTAGAACAAAACTATTCAAAACATCAAGCGAGGATTTCAACCCCGTCTTCTCCCTCACCAGAAACTCAAACCAGACGAGAATGATACATTTATCCACATATAAAGTGGGAAAAGAGAACTAATTTTTAAAAAATATTTAATATTATGATTCTAAGTAGAGAAGGAGATATAAAATAAGAATATTTAATCATTTTTATAATAAGGCCTATGTTTAATTATAGATAACAGACAATATTCTAGTCTAGCCACAACTAATAAGCTTAACTAACGGTAAACAACATCTATTTGCAGTTTTACATTATAATTTTCTATGGTTTTTCTTACAAAACAATATTAATATGATTTTTTTTATTAGTTTTTATTAATAATATTAGTAACACGATTCATTATCTTTGCTTTTTGTCCAATGTACCATAAAATAATTTATTTTCCATCTGTTGGCAGTCCGATATTCAAGCCATAATGGTCACAGCACAGTGATAATATATTAATTATTCCTAGACAGCGCTACAAATTCATAGACAAAAAGACAAACCTAGTGTGCTGCCTGCTAAACACTTTCCCTAATAACGTCATAGTCACCCATTGCTCTTGGTCGAGTCTATCACAGGGGTAAATACATAGAGCTATGTGAATGGGTGGTGGTTAAACTGATGTCAAAGTTCAAAAAATATATATTTCATACATATATAGATATATGTACATGTGGATGTATATAATATATATTATATACTTATTATAGGCACTGTAGGCCTTGACATCTTGGTGCACGGTAGCAGAACATACCACAATGAACACACCAGTCCATCTAGAAATGGGAAAACGTTCTGAGGGTCATAACTAATGGCCCTACATCACAGAAAGTGCTTGCCATAATTACATGTGCAGTGCAACGCGCCTAGCTCCTAAGCAACCTAAATGACACGCATGCTTGAACAGCTTTGCTTTCCAGGCGCTGTATTCCGAAACTTTGAAAGTAATTTAATGATATTGGCATAGTTTGCCTGATGTGAGTGTATAAGGATTTTGTATTATTATTTTGGTTCAAACAAACTATATGTGAAGTTTGGGCTGTATGGCTAGGCATGATTGCTCTAAGCATAACGCTAATTGGTATAGTCGGTCACAAGAAAATTATACTAATAGAACACCTTTTCATCACGATGTATCTTCCAGCTAAGTCTCTACTGACATTATTTATGTCCTTACCATTTTCTCAGCCTACATGAATTTTTTTTTTTTAATTTCATATTCAGAATTTTGAATTTACTCCCGAAGACACCCATTGCGACTACGAGCTGTTGGACCATGCCCTAGAAAATTTGGGGTTGTAGCTACAAAGATGTCGATCCCCGGCTGGTGTAAAATCAACTTGCGCAACCACAGAGAGATGTCCACCACGTTATACCGCTCTACAAGGGCGCCAGCAACGTTCAGAAATCAACTATAACACTTCTCATTACTTGTCCTCTTGCTTAGCTGTGGTTATTATGTATAAATTAGACGGCTGGAACTGTCACAATTCTACCGTCTTGCTACGAGGGCATTCCTTCTCTCAGTGACCTCCAGAAATGTCAATGAACGTTTCCATGGTCTCACTGATTCGCACGGAAGTTGTTTAAATGTTTTATATAATTTGGTTAAAACTTAAATTTCGTTGTAAGTCAAACTTCAATATAAATTGACTGTATTAATATTGCTCGCATATGTACCAGGCATCATAAGCCATTACTTGTTAATTGTTTGTGGCTAGCTTGATTCACTAGCTGGAGAGATCACTATTGTTCTATAGCGTTATCTACATTTTTGATAGAAATCAATACAATCCTATATTTCTATGTAAGACAAACTTCAGTGTAAATATTATGTGTTAATAATTTGTATCTCAGGAAATTAGACTTTTGAACTCAATTATTTGTTCTAGGGGACGTGCTGATTAATACTGGTCTATCATTTAAACTTAAATAAAAGTATGTTCTATATTTAGAGTAAAACATGTTTCCCATGAATGCGTATTTAGCCTAAATATCCTGTTTTCCATGGCTATTAAGACAGTGTTTAATCTCACTAATCTTTCTAGACATATTTCTTAATATTTATAATTGCGGTAGACTTCTGCTCTGGCATTCAGCCGGCTCTGTCACTTTTCTTACATGGGCATATCCTTTTGGGTGTTTGTTGTGATTATGATCCGTTTTTACTGTCAGTCGCTTAAAGTATATTATAAGTCTGAAGACTTTTATACCATTTGAGGGAAATACAGCTCACTATTATTTAACCTATAAGTCCATATATCTAGTGTGAATGGTATATATTAAAATGTTAGTTTGTCATGTTGAAACCTAATAGTTTTGTAAAATTCCAACCTTCTTGCCAGCGTATATTGGCGCTAATATCATGGATCATTGTCTCCTTGAGGTAATAAACTAGAGGATTAATTATCCCCTGTTATGTATTATATTATGTCTTGACATCCTTCTTTTCTTTTAATTCATTTAGTTATTATTATTATTATTATTATTATTATTATTATTATTATTATTATTAGCACCGCGTCTTACTACCTGTTCGGGTTGTACGCACTTACGCTAATGTGTAATGTTAGGGTGATTGTGAGATGAAATGGAGGACCTACAGTTTAACGTGGAATCCGAACCACGGTGGAGGCCTGGCATTCCTCACATTCACAAGATGTCTTGTCAGAGGTGAAGGAAGGGTTTGGAAATCAGATATAAATCTGTGCCGGGGCCGAGGATTGAACCCCGGCCACCAGCACAGAAGTCTGACACCCTACCCCTAATTCATTTAGTTAAATAAATCCAAATGCTCATGTACCAAAGTCAAAAGTCAGTCTAGTCAGAGTTTTTATGCTCTGTCATTTGTTAAAACTGCTAAGAATCATAGCCTCGTATGAGGATGTAATGTTGTATGTGTTGAACAATTTTTTAAATAAAAATAATTTACTAGACTCGCTCTTTATTCAACTTCCGATATCCTAGTCCTGAACTAGTGTTCCATCCTGACACAGCTTAGGTGCAGTGCTAAGTAGCATCCTGGAATGTCATGGTTGTTGTGGAATTGTCCACTGAAGGATGATTTTGGAACTCTCTCTGTCCATCTCTGTAGGAAATTGAATATGGGTATGGGAAGCGCAGTGCATATGACGTCATAGACACATAATAATGTTAATCACGTCCATCGTGGCTATCAACGGCTAGGATGACCAGTCTGGGAGGTATAAGTATGTTGAGTGGGTATTATGAATATCTTAGACTTACATTCTATCCGTAGTCATGCCTTGGCCATAGCAATGTAAACCAAGTAGCAAGAGGTATAGTGGTCACATGACCCAATACATCATCCTCGCAATAGTTTGGATTACCTATAACGTGGTCATAGGGTTATAGATCCTAGTCGGTCAGATGAGCTAATAGGTCCGGATTAAAGGGGAGGGCAAAGGCTTCCACAAATTGCTGCAAAAAAAAAATGGATAATTTTATAAATATCAACTTCAGTCATTTTTGGGTATAAAATGTATTAAAAAATTAAAGAATATTTATTTTTAAAACTTTTTAAATTATCTTTTGTCCTTATGAAAATTAACTAAAACAAACAAAATACTTGTATCATACAATTTTTGCTTTAAGCAAATCTAATTGGTTTTGCTAACCATATTTCCTTATTTAAATAGGTAATATATTTAACATTGAACTTTTAAAAGTTAATTTTTAATTAAAAATTATAATGTAGAATCACCAAAAAGAAAATAATATCTTTAATGCTGGGGCCTTCACAAATATAAATCCGGCCCTCTGCAATGAGGGGTTGGTTTTCCCCCTGAATAATTCCCCACTCTATTTCCCAGCAAATGCAGACATTTCCTCTAAGCCTTACTTTCCTCATGCCTCTCCAATACGTTCTAATAGGCGGGTAGCCCTAACGGGTAGTAATACACGTTGCACAAAGCCAACCAGAGGTCTGTATTGTGTAATACATGAGTGTACTTGTGATTCGTCTCGAGATGCACACGACAATCTTTCTTTCATCAGCCGCACGATTCTCCGAAATTGGTCCCGCTGACTCAATGTCTGTTTATTTAATTTGGCCAAATGGTTCACCTTGACCTGTCCAATCGTAGACAAATTACCTCCGTAATGGGCATGAAATACCACACACACTAGATAAAAACGTGACTTTATTTTTTTGTTATTAATAAATCATTTAAATCGGGCATGATATTTAAAATATTATTCTAACGGCTGGAAAGAATGTTCTAGCTATATTATTCGTGAATTCCGCAGCACACCTATAGCTGGTGATATTAGCTTAGCGCCCACACGACTCTCTTATCGCGGGAAACCTGCTGTTGGTCATGGTAATGGCCCGTCTACATAGAGTCGTAACCCGCTTGTCGGAAGTCGGAGTCATCATTTATTTAAACTTGGATAGTAGCCTAAGTCATGGAAATTTATATAAATATAAACTACATTTTTTTTATTAAAAACTATTGATTCATAGTCCATACTGCTGTATGTATGATCTTTGCCTTGTTTTATGTCGACTTTGGATCGTTAAACACTAATATAAAATGTATTTCTTCAATAAACTTATTGTGTCTGTATCTGTGCCGGGACCGAGGATTGAACCCCGGCTGCCAGCACAGAAGTCTGACACCTTACCCCTAGACCGCCAGGTCACCAGCATTTTAGAGTTAATCTACCCACATTAGCGTGGAAGGAGAGTGGGAAACGATTTAAGAAGAAACACTCTAACTATACTCTACCGGGACTCGAACCCCGATCTCCCCGTCATGAGCAAGCCGGTCTAACACAAGGGTGGCACCTTAGACCACTCGGTCACTTAAAAGGGTATTATTACCTACCTAATTAAAGTGTTATCCGTGAGGCAGACGGGCTCTTAGATGCCAAATATAATATGACGGCAAGCTGTCTTAACTTACCTAGACCTATTGAACAAACCGATCACCCAGACCCTAGTGTAGCTATTTGAATAGCCCGGATTGGTAGTAAGACGTGGCGCACAAGTAATAATTACAAGGTAAATAATAAATACCATGGATAGCTTGAGATATGGTTACGTGATACGTCATAAGTGCTAGAGCGCTTGTGCAGATGGTTCGTAACACAGGTAGTAGGGACGCGCGCGTGCCTGTGTTGCGCACGAAGTGGTCCGATGTGACCCGAAGATTAGGCTGAAAACAGTTGAGTGGCGGCAAACGCAATAGCAACGCCAAGAAACTCCTAAGACAAAGATAGACAACTATAATAATCCTCGATGAAAGAATAAAATGGCATGAAGTCCACATTCTACAAACAGGGGTGTTTAAAAAAAATGGTTGTGAGAGGAGCTGAAACTATGTGAAAAACAGAGAATACAATTAAAATATGTTTTATTGGTATACATTAGACTTATAACTCTAGATGGATAGGCCCGAGACTACTTCCTGTTAGAGTAAGCTCGTAATATACTGGGGAAATTAGCATGGAGGAGTAATTATGAGTTAAAGAACACTTTTAAAAAAATTATGTCACAATAAACAAAACAAACCTAATTTACTAAAACCTAGTAACTATACACGTTATAATTACTGTACAATATGAACGAACCGGGTAAAAAAAACATTTTCTAGATAAATCTGATGGGACGTAAGCTGTGTTCCCATGTCAGATATAAGGCATTCACGAGCTAAGTTTACCTGAATGACAGCTCGAAATGTTACTAGAAGTAACCCCTAATATATCACTACGCCAACA